>JAAGEH010000451.1:0-12849 GCA_011751065.1 Lasiurus cinereus | reverse complement strand
TTTCATTTATGCCGAGACCGGTGTGGCTCCGTGGATGGAGCGTCGGCCTGCGGACTGAAAGGTCCCAGGTTCATTTCTGGTCAGGGGCCATGGACCTTGGTGGCGGGCACATCTCCACTGTGGGGCGTGCAGGAGGCGGCTGATCGATGTCTCTCTCTCATCGATGTTTCTGACTTTCTATCCCTCTCCCTTCCTCTCTGTAAAAAATCAATAAAACATTTTTTTTAAAGAAGTTTTCATTTATTTCAGAGGAGAGGGGTAGAAACATCAACGATGAGAGGACTGGGCGCCGCCATCTTTGTGACCAGAGTGATGGTTGATTTGCAAAAGGACAAGGAGGAGGGCTGTGTCCTGACAGTGATGGTTTGCGTGCCTGTAGGCAGTAGACCAGCTGTTTCTACACAGCTCACCTGAGGACAGGTTTTTGTGATGGGAGGGGGGGTGGCGAGGGAGGGGTAGAGAGAAACATGGATGGGTTGCCTTTGGTGCATACCCCCGACCTACCCACCAGAATGACCTGCAGCAGTGTGGTGTGCTGGGTGATGCTCCCACCCACGGAGCCGCCCCAGGGCTGTCACCAAGCTTTTCGAATGGAAGGGGGCGGCCCCGTCATCAGGGCGTTCCTGTGAGACTGGCCCATGGCAGTGCGCAGTGCGCGTGGAGGAACTGATGGCTTTACCGGTCAGATCCAGCCATTCCTGAAATCCGTGGTCAGGCAGCTCTTAGGAAGTGAGCCTGTCTTAAGCAATGGACTTCGAGACTGGGGCACATACAGACCCTCGGGACCCCAGTTCACACCGCGCTCTGTGGTCCAGCTGAAGTTTGTGAGAATGGAACTTAAAGGTCTCACCAAAAGAAGGCACGGAGGTGGTGGGCGTGTTCACTCACTGCATGGGGGGCCTCCCACGGTGTGTGCATACCTGCAGCCACACCGGGGCACACTGCAGATACCGGACAGCTTCACGTCGGTTAGCCCTCGGTGCAGGGAGACCTGAAGCCAAGCACGGCGTTGCAGGGGTTGTGGAGCACCCCGCCTGGTGTCGATCTCCCGGGAAGTCGTCTGCATTGACCGTGTTCTTGTTCTGCTTTGAATGCCAACAGTTCCGCCCGGCCAGCGTGGCTCAGGGATTGAGCATCAACCTATGAACCGGGAGGTCACGGTTCCATTCCCGGTCAGGGCACATACCCGGGTTGTGGGCTTGACCCCTATTGTGGGGCGTGCAGGAGGCCCGATCAGTGATTCTCATCGTTGATGTTTCTCTATCTTTCCCTCTGCCTTCCTCTTTGAAATCAGTAAAATATATATATATATACACACACACACATATATATATATATATATATATTAGTGCCAACTGCTCTTAGCACGATGATGCAAACACACTGGTTCTCAATTTAAAGTTGTAAAGGGGTATGTGATTGGGGCAGGACATGCGTGGGGTAGCCCGTGGGGACATTTGCTGACACCTCAGATGGCACGGGCTTGAGGGATGAGGGTGACTGACAGAGAGCTGCACTGGCCCGGGTCGGCCATTGGGGGGAGGGTGTAGCTCAGAGAGCCGAGAGCGGGGGTCCGTAGGGATGTGCCAGTCAGTGGAGGGGGCGTCTGGCATCAGAGCCAATCCCTGATGAGTCGTGGGAAATAGGTGAACTTCGTGAATAGGTGGGAATCTCTGGCTGTTTCTGTTTGAAGCCGTGGCCGTGTTAACGTTTATCACTGCTTTCCTTGCCAGATGTTCCAGACCCTCATCAAAAATGTGTGGGTGCCCATGAAGCCCTACTACACGCAGGTTTACCAGGAGATCTGGGTGGGCATGGGGCTGATGAGCCTCATCGTGTACAAGATCAGGAGTGCGGGTGAGTGTCCCCGCAGTTACCGCCAGAGGAGCTTCAGGCACATGGAGGGGACCGGAGTCCTTACCTAACCCGTTGGGCCCCGTTAGAATGGGGGAGCACCCGTCGGCCAAGAGATATTGGGGACATTTGAGTAGACTTGGCTTCCAGGGAACCGACTTTTCTTAGGTGGGACAGCGGTGCTTCGATTGCGTGGGAGATCACCTTAGCTTTAAGAAATGCAGACTCACTATGGGGGGAAGCCCTTTTCCATTGTTCTGATGTCTGGAATGTTCTCGTGTCACAGTTACGGCGGGGTGACCTTTTCCTTCTCAGAGGAGCAGGGGTGGGCCCAGTCACATACTGACAAGCGATTGGTTCAGAGGGGAAAACGGAGGTGGGGGTGGAGATTTCCAGTCGCTAGATGAGGGCTTGGGGTGTGGTGGGGAGTGAAGAGCCATCACCTACCCCCAGAGAGCATGAAGGGCAGGGGCTCCCTGTCGGCTCTGCCTCGGCCGTGACCCTCCCGCCCCGTGCTGGCCCCACAGGGAACTGGCTCTGGTCCTTTGTAGAGCACTGATCCCTGTTTCTCTCTCTTTCTTTTAGATAAAAGAGCTAAAGCTCTGAAAGGTAAGGTGCTCCCTTTGCAGTGGGTGGGAGCCAGAGCCCCGTCCAACCCGGGGGGAGGGGGGAGAGTCGGGGCCTGAAGGGAGCCAGGGGTTGGGATGGGGGCTTGCGAAAATGTGGCCTGCTTCTCGGGATCTGATGTTAGAGGCGGTGCTCACCGTGTGCAGCAGGAGGGAGCATGACAAGCAGGGAGCTGTGCCCTATAGGGGAGCCCCATTTGCTAGGAGTACCCCGCCGGGTTGGTGGCAGGGGGAGCCCCATGAATGTAGGCCCTGGTACCAGGCGGGTCTTCCCGTTGCTTCCCAAGTGACAGGAAACACTGTCGTCTGAGCCCTGCACGCCCAGGGCTGCCCTGCCCCTGGGGAGGAGACAGGGCCCGCCTCCCTCAGGTGCCATGAGTGAGCTGCACACACCCTCACATTCCCGGGCGACCCGGGTACAACCAACTCTTCCTGCCACGGGCCGTGCTTACACTCTCTGGCTTTGGGTGCTGACACCGTGGCTGCCCTCGCTTGCTCTTCCTGACTCTGCTGTGCTTCTCCCAAAGGTTCGAGTCCCGCGCCTGCTCATGGCCATCATTAGCAGCGGAGCCGCGTCGCAGCGGGGATCCTCGGCCCGGCGTCCACCTCGGCTGTTAGAGGGGGCAAGGGACATCATGCTGTGCCTAGAGGTGCCGTGTCTTCGCTGGCATGAATAAACGCACCTGTAGACCCACGCCTGCTCGCCGCCCCTCCCTCCGCCTGTGGCTGCTGTTTCCCTAAGGCCGACAGGAATTGGTGCCAACGTCTCAGTTATCAGGATTTGGGGGTCAGGCCTGGGCGCTCTCCGTCTGGTGCTCAGTGCCCATGAGCTTGCACACGGGGGCTCCTGCGTCCTGGGAAGTGGGGTGACAATGTGTGAGGCTGGGACAGGGGGTGGAGGAGCATCATATTCCAGCCAAAACGCTGAGAGGGTCCGTTAGCCCAATGTGGGCGGAGTTAGGAGCTGGGATGTCACCCGCAGGTAATCGTGGCATTACAACCGTCGGTACTTCGTGAGGCCTTTTCTCCACCTAAAGCGGTGGCCACAGCCTTAGAGATGCGTCCTGCAACTTAAGCCCAGGGTGACCCTGGTTCCTGCAGGGTGGGGTCTGGCTGTGGGACAGGATGACTCGTGGTCTGGTCCTGGCTGTCTCTTTCCTGCTTTTTCTCTGATCTCCAGCAGGCGGTCAGCCTGGCCGGTTGGAGCCCGACCAGTGGCTGCCGTGTCCTGTGGGTTCCTGTGCCTCCGTGTCGGTTGTGGAATCGGTCAGATCGGCCTCCGCCTCACGGCCCTCAGGCTCCAGCAGGCGTTGGCTGAAGGCGTTGGAGGCCTGGGAACTTGGGGTGGGGGGGTCACTTTCCCACAGGAATCGCATTTTCTCCTGTAAGAGTGCGGCCTCCAGGGATGCGTTGGCGCTTGGTTCAGAAAGACTCTTAGGATTCCTCACCTGGGCCCTGTGCTCGAACCAGCTGGTGTCACATGTCGCCTGGGGCTCAGACTGCTGGCCTGGTGGGCCTGAGAATGTCTTACATGTTCCCGGGCGTGCTGATGTGCGGGGACCCCTTGGAAAACGGAGAGCGGCACCCACAGAGCACTTCTGTCCACGGCACCACGCGCCATGTTGGTTCCAGGCCAAACGGTGGGCCAGGCCGCGTGCAGAGGAGGAAACGGGCTGAGCGAGGCCGGGCCGTGCAGATCACCAGCCCAGAAGGGGACGGGGAGGGGTCTGGGAGGCACAGGGCTGGTGGGGCCGGGCCTGTTCCCTGTCGCCTGTGGTGCCTGCGGTTATCATCTGGGCAGATGACATTGCCACCCACGTGGGCTGGCACCTGGACCACAGTGCAGAGCGGTGGGGTCTTTGGGGTTCATGTGAGGGGACTGAGCTGAGATGGAGGTGCCCCTGAAGGTGGGCTGGTCTGCTGGCTGCCGCACGGCAGTTTGTAGCAGGGCAGCCAGAGGGCGTCAAAGGTAGATGCCACCCACCGCCCCCGAAGTGTCGCAGGGGGAAGGGAGCCGTCTTATCGCGGCACAGATGGCCCGGTGCCCAGGACCACTCCCTCAGCTCCAGGTCTTTGGGGACAAGTGGTCGTGGCCTGGGTGGCCTGTAGGTGGAGCCAGTGCCCACCCTGCAGGAGGAGCATCTGCTTCTGGAAGTGCACGTGGGCCTTCCCCAACCCACACACCTCCCTCCCGGCCTCCTGCTGGGTGGGGGGCCAGTGTCGGAGGGGCATCAGACAGTGGAGTTTCACACTCTGCACTCAGCTTCACCTCAGGGAGCCTTCCCGCCACTGTGTCCAGGGTCCCTGCCCCACTGGAGACCGGAGGTGTGCCTCCTGCTGCCCTCAGTGGTGGCGTGTCCTGTGTCCCCTGTGCAGGACCCCATCTGCTCGCACCTACCTAACCTGCCCCCACCCTCTGACTCCTGCTGACACCCACTCCACAGAGGAGAAGTGGGGGCCCCAACAAGACAGTTCACCTGCAGTGGAGGATTGCTAGCTGGTGACCAAGCTCTGCAGAGCCAGGGCGCAGACTCCGCTGCTGAGCGCGGGGCCGTGTTAACAGCCCTTCCACGGAGCTGAGTCTAAGAGCAGGGGGAACCGGGCCCCCCAGTGCAGGCAGCACCCCGGGAATGTGTGAGAAAGACAAGTGCTCAGCCCTGCTGGCCACAGGCGGGTCTGACGAGCTGTCTGAGGACACAGGGCCCAGCTGACAGTCTTTCCATCCACAGGCCAGCGCATCCCCTGGAGGCCCGAGACAACTCCCAGGGCTCGTCCCCCATTTGCCACCCACCACGCACCGTGAACGGGACCGTCCGGTGGGCCTAGCTGTGTCCTCAAGTGTCCAGGAGACGGGATGGGGAGCCCCACCACTCCCCCCACTCCAAGGGCAGGCTGGAGGCCTCGCTGCAGTGCCCCAGGGCAGGACTCGTGCAGACTGGGGGCGCTGTCCCTCCTCGAGGGGCAGAGGAGCCTGTGTCTGCCTCTCCCCTTGGCCTGAACCCAAGCGGCTTTTCCCACGGGACTAGCACCCGGGCCTCCCAGGCACCCCCCCTGCCTAGGCCTGACGGGTAGTGACGTCTCCCCTGGCCTCTGCCCACCATCTGAGGCCACATCCCTGGGCCCCACCTGCCAGGATCCCCTTTCCACAGGACAGCTCGCCCCATCTGCAGGAAGGAAGTGGGGCGGGAGGCCTCGGCTGGCAGCACAGGCCCTCCCAGAGCCGGAGCCTCACCCAGCGGGCAGTCAGGGCTGCTGTCCCATCCAGGGTGAGGCTTGCTCGTTGAACCCTAGCCGAGCCAGCGACTCTTCTCAAAGTGGGGTTCCGGGGCTGCAGCAGCCGCTGTGGGCAGGGCCCAGGCCTGTGCTTCCAGGAGGTCCTGATCCCACCAAGTTCAAGACCTGCTTCCAGGAAGAGCTGCCTTTCCAGGAAAGGAAGCCTGGAGCCAAGCCTGCAGTCGCCCTCCGTGACTCCCGGCGGGCAGGGTCGTCCCTCACGAGAGCCCACTCCCGCTGCTCCCGGAAACCGCAGGCTTCACCGGGAAACCAGGCTGAACTCTCACCTCCCTTTTCCTTCCCACCCCATCCCTTCCCGCCAGGCCCCACGGTCCTGGTTAAGGCTGGGAGAGGGCAAGGAGCTCCACTCCCACTGGGCTGAGGTCATGGCCAGGAGGCCTGGGCTGAGGTCACCTCCCTCCAGCTGCCCTCTGACTTCCAGCCCTTCCCCAGGAGACCACTCCCTTCCCGCCCTACGGAGGTCAAGGGGATAATTGACATATGTCACTCTTGCACAGACCGTGCACCCCATGCCCCCTCCCCCGGTTCCTCGCGCGGGGAGTGGGGGGTCACTTTTTCAGGCTGCTCCCACCTGGGAACCAACCGCCAGTCGACCCCAGGCTGGCAGGCGGAGAGCCGGTGCGTGCTGAGCCACCGCAGACGGACTGCACCGCTGCCCCTGGTTCCCGGCTCTGCCTGTCGGCAGGTGGGAGGAGGGTGCACCCCAGATCCACAGACTGCCTCCTTCAGAGAGGCCTCATCAGCCCAGGCAGGACAGAGGAGCCCCGGGACCCCTGGGAAGGAACGGGTGCTGGGCCCCCAGGAGCCCAGCACTGGGTCTGAGATGTGGGCTCTGCGTCCCTCCAGGCCTCTGGCCTCCCCCTGCCAGCACCCCTCCCTGCTGCCTGCCCCCGTCCCTGCCCCTGCCCTGTCCTCTCCTCCCTCTGTCATGACCTTTGGCCTCACTGCCCTCCTCCCCCGCACCTGCCTCTGTCCAGTGGGAATCCTGAGGGGACACGAATGGGCCAGTTTGAGGGCCGGCCTGGGATGAGCTGCCTGGGCCAGGCCCCGCCCTCGACCGGCGGTGTGACCCGTGGGGACTGATCCTATCGGCTGCCCTGAACCCCATCCGGGCTCCCACTCCCACTGGGAAAGCCCCACGTGGTGAAGTTTATTTCACCTTGAACGGTGGTCGCACTGGCCTGTCCGCCGACGAGTGTGACCTGAACCTGCACGTCTGGGCAGCGGAGGGTGTGCTGTGAGCTGGGACCGGGGGCCCGGGCCGGCCCGGTCCTGGGGGAGGCTCCCCCACAGCCACCCTGGAACTCGGCGCCTCTCCAGGGGAAACAGACCAGACAGGCCTCTCCGCTCAGGGAAGCACCAGAGCCCCGTGTCCCTGCCACTGCGCGGGCTCTCCCTGAACCCCAGTGGCTCCTGGGGGTGGGCGCGCCCCAGGACGCCCAGCTCTAGGGGTGAACTCGGGGGCCCAGTGACAGCAGCGCCCCTTCTCCTCCACCCACGGGGGCTGATGGACACCCTGGAGGCTGGAGGGGCGCCTGCACTCCGGGAAAGGAGCCAGAGAGCTGGTGGCCTGGATCTGGCCGTTGGCGTTACTGACACCACATCCCACGGCATCCTGTCCGCACTGAGTGGCCTGGGCAGCGCTCGTCCCGCAAACAAAGCAGCCTTTGTCGCTGCCCACGGCCGCCAGGCTCCTGTGACAGGACCCGCTGGTGCCGTCCCGGCGCCTGCGGCTGCGGCAGACGGCGAACCCTTCCCGCGTGGGCTGGCTCTGCGGGGTCTCTGCTCCCCCTGCCACCCCGTCTCCCTCTCAGGCAGCTCCCTCTCAGCCCCCAGGTCAGCGAGGGGGGCCTGTCTCCTCGTCTGAGTGAAGGTGGCCTGGACCCCTCAGAGTAACCTGGGGTCTCCTCCTGCCTCCCAGGTCCTCGGAGTGCTCCCTGTGGCACCCCAAGACTCAAATGCCCTCTCCCTGGCCCCAGGCTGAGTGACTTGGTTCAGTTCCTGGGTAGGAGCCGGGCACTTAGACACACGCACACACGCACACGCGCACACCTTCCCTGGGCTGGTTCACACATACCCACACACACACAAATACACACACACACACACACACACAAATAGACCATGTTACATAGGCACCTGCCTGTATGTAAGTCACAGAAAAAGGCTGGCAATTTACACACCAAAAGAGAACAGCAAACTGGGCGGGGTGGGGGGGTGGGAGGACAGATTAAAGGGACTTGGAGTTTCATTGCTGTGCTTTCATTTTATGAGACTGTGATAAGAGTGACTGTATTATTAAACATAAATGAAATTTTTTAAAAAATATATTTTATTGATTTTTACAGAGAGGAAGGGAGAGAGATAGAAAGTCAGAAACATCGATGAGAGAGAGACATCGATCAGCCGCCTCCTGCACGCCCCACAGTGGAGATGTGCCCGCAAGCAAGGTACATGCCCCGAACCGGAATCGAACCTGGGACCCCTCAGTCCACAAGCCGACGCTCTATCCACTGAGCCAAACCGGTCTCGGCAAACATAAATGAAATTTTAAATCGCCGAAACCGGTGTGGCCCAGTGGATAGAGTGTCAGCCTGCGGACTGAAGGGTCCCAGGTGCGATTCCACTCAAGGGCATGGACCTTGGTGGCGGGCACATCCCCAGTCGGGGGTGTGCAGGAGGCAGCTGATGGATGTCTCTCATTGATGTTTCTAACTCTCTATCCCTCTCTCCTCCTCTCTGTGAAAAATCAATAAAATATATTTTTTAAAAAGAGAGAGAGAGAGAGAATTGGTTAGACCAAAACTAATTAACCAGACAGAAAAACAACAGCCAGCACGAAGGCGGCCAGCGAGCGACCTGGCTCCAGCCCCGCAGGCTCAGGGACCCGGTGACCTGGACTCCCGAGCCCCTGCCACCCCTGTCAGCGCTCGGAATCCAGACTCTCCCAGGGGTCCCTCTGGGCAGCACCCAGGCTGACGGCGGCGCCCATAGCGTCCCCTGCTCCCCTCTAGCACCCAGACGCGTTCCTATGCCCATTTCTCCTCTGTCCCAAACCCCAGGGGTCTCCGCCCTCGGTCCAGCCCAGGCCTGGGTTCTGTTTGGCAAACACGGGGGGCGGAAGGAGGCTGCCTCGGCAGCACGTGCCCCTCCAAACCGCCCTGGGTTCCCGGGGGCTTGAGAGACGGTGAGTCAGGCCTGGGGGAACGCTGTCCCGGAGAGCACAGGGAAAGGAGGCCAAGGTCAGCCTCCGGAGACACGCCTGCCGCCTGCCGCCTGCTGGGCTCAGTGGAGGAGGGGGCCTGTCACTGCTGGGCTGGGGGCTGGGGGCGCAGAGAGGGTCTGTCACTGCTGGCAGCAGCGCCCTGTCCAGGGGCAGGGGTGGAGACCCCGTGTGGGGAGGGAGCCGGCGGGGGGAGGGCTGGGAATGGCTGGCAGGAGGGGTGTGAGCAAGGGCAGGAGAGCCCAGCCCAGGGCAGCCCCCAGGAAGAGGGGGAGGGAGGGAGCCCCCCACACACACCCCCGTGCCCGGGCCAGGGAAGGAAGTGCAGGACGGGGCCCAGGTCCAGAGAGCAGCCTCTCGGTGACCTCCTCCTGCCAGCTGCCCCCGGAGCCTCGGTGGACGTGCACCCCCGAGATCCCCTCCGACGGTCTGGGGGAGGCGTGGCTGCCGGGCAGACAGCGAGGCCCCTCACCACCCAGGAAGGTGCTGTCTATGCCGGCTCCGGGCCCAGCACCCGCTCGGTGCCTCCACATGCTGGTCAGGGACCAGGCCCGGCTCCCTCTCAAAGACGCCTGTTCTTTTTTCTTTTTATTTATTTATTTATTTATTTAAACACACACACACACACACACACACACACACACACACACACACGCACACACACACAGTGGTACCTCGAGATACGAGTGCCCTAACATACGAGATTTTTGAGATACGAGCCGTCGAGCGAGGAATTTTTGCTTTGAAATACGAGCAACATTTGAGATAGGAGTCACCGCGAGGATCAGCCGGCTGCACACGACCCACCCGTTTACCGAGACTCGAGGTGACTCGAGCGTCTCCTAGTTTCCCACGCCTCAAGGTTACGGAACGAATTAAACTCGTATCTCGAGGTACCACTGTATATATATATTTTACTGATTTTTTCCAGAGAGGAAGGGAGAAGGATAGAGAGTTAGAAACATCGATGAGAGAGAGACATCGATCAGCCACCTCCTGCACACCCCCCACTGGGAATGTGCCCGCAACTAAGGTACATGCCCTTGACCGGAATCAAACCTGGAACCCTTCAGTCCGAGGACCCACGCTCTATCCACTGAGCCACACCAGTCTTGGCCTTTTTTCCTTTTTAAATCTGAATTGTTGAGAGTCTTACAGATGTCCCCCTTCTCCCCCCCCCCCCCTACCCTGAACCCTTCCAGCCCCCCGCCCCCCACCCCAGGCCCTCACCACCCCCATCTGAGGCCACGGGGTATGCAGGGTCTTTGATTGGCCACCGTCCCTTCAAAGGTCCGGCTAACCCTCCACCACCAGTAGCAACCCTGACCCAGGCTCCACGCCACCTCAGCTCACCCTCACGAGAGCCCTTGGCGTCCAGAGCACCTCAGCTCCTGGCCCAAGGGGAGGCCCAGGCCACTGGAGGACAGACAGATCGGCTCCCGGCGCTGCCCTGCGGGAAGGGAGCCGAGCTGAACTCCTGCCCCGACCCAGGCTGCAGGCCACAGGGCCTCCGTTTCCCCCTGAGCATGAGAAGCTGCAGGGCCAGGACCAGGTGCCAGGGAGGCCGCAGGCACCATGCGGAGAGATGCTCCCGCCACCGGCTGCTGCCCGGCCCTCGGCGCCTTCAGGTGCGGTCCCTCAGGCTGAGGTCACACCATCGTCTCCCAGCTCCTCAGAGGGACGCCTGGTCACAACCACTGCCTCCTGCTCCCTGATTCCGTGCCCTCGGCCAGCGTTGTGAGTGCAGCACAAGTGAGGGGACCGGAGGTGTAGGACGGTGGGTCAGGAGCTGCGGCCCCAGTAGAGCCAGGTCCCTGCACTTCACAGTGTGCACACTCCCGCCCCGTCCCGCGGGTCAGGCAGGGCCTGGGGCTGCCACGGGTGGAAGGGAAGCAGCCTCTGGGCTGCCCAGCGCCTTCCGCTGCCTCTGGCAGGACCCAGGCGGGCTCTGCCCTGCCCCAGGCCCCAGGGGGGAGCATCCAGGCGTCTCCCTCACAGCACAGCCCCTGCCCGCGCCCAGGCCTCCCCGTAACCTGCCTGGCAAAGGTCAGAGCTCAGAGGCAGTGAGGGCGGAGTCAGCCTGCCTGGGCCCAGGGTGGGCAGGGGTGAGGGCGGCACCACCTCCCCAGCCAGACAGACAGACAGCCGGACAGACAGGCAGGCAGGGAGACTCACCCCCCGCTGAGCGCTGTGTGTGCTCAATCAGCCCCTGCACCCTCACCCCCCTGCCCTCCACCCCACAGCCCTGGGCAGAAGCTGCTGTGCTGGTGGGGTTCACCCGACCACCCACGCCCCACCCACGCCCTTGCAGCCCAGGGAGGAAGCCGCTGTGCGGTGGGGCCTAGAGCATAGCCTCGAGCCCCAGCCCTCCTGGTGGGAAGGTGCAGGCCTGGCTCCGTACTCAAACCCTGGTTCCCAGGCCGCGCCCTTGGCTTCGGCCTGTTCTGCCTGACGGGTCCCCAGCCAGCACCCCCACGCCCGGCACAGTGCTAGCCCGGGGATCTCTCCATGCGTATCCATGCAGAGGCCCAGGAGGTGCCCAGGCAGCTGAGGCAGGGGGCGGAGGGAAGGGCATGGCGGCAGACAGCGGTGCTGGGCGTGCCCCAGCCCAGCCCTCGAAGACAAAGACTGAGGCCCAGGCTCCAGGCCCCGGACCGGCCGGCAGGCGTCTATTTTTACATCCGCACTTCCCGCTGCGTTTCCTGCTCCAGCGGCCGGCCCAGGCCTCTGCCTGGAGCCCGGAGTCCAGCAGCCAGACCCCCCCGGCCCCGAGCAAGCAGGGTCCTCCGCCTGCTTCCGGACGGGTGGCGTCCCAGCGACCCGCCTCCTACAGCTCGACCGGGAGACTCCTCTCCTGAAGCACGCAGGGTCACGGTGGGAGCGTCCAGGGGCAGTGGAGGAGAGGGGTGACACTGGGGTCTGGAGGAGCCACTGCCCGCTGCCCTCCTCTCACCCCAGACTCTTTCCCCAGCCCTGGCTGCTGGTACCGGCCTGCGGGCCAACGGGCAAACGTAGGGGGTAGGGGGGTAAGCCCGGGGGAGCTGCTCACCTCTCCGTCAAGGAGCAGCCTGAACGCGACCTCTCGGAACCCGTCTCTGGACCCCAGGTGTGGGCCCTGGGTCTCGGGGTGCTCTCCTGCGGAATGGGGCTGCAGCCGTGGTGGCCCAGCCTCGCTCGGGATCATGGCCACCGTGTACAGGCCCCTAGTTCTCCCACCACCAGGACTACGAAGCCGGCTCTGGGCACGGGAGGCAGAAAGGGGCCGACTGGGAGGAGGTAGGGGCTGGAGCGGATTCTGGGGCCTCCCCCAGCAGGGGTGTAGCAGGCTCACGCCTGGGCCCCCCACAAGTTTTTATCTCCTCCAAAACCAGAAAGAAGGCAACATCTCAATGTATAATAAATATACTCACAGTGTGTCAGCGCAGCGGCAAAATGGAATTTTTAAACTATGTGTACTAGTATATGACTTCTTGATTTCAGAGAGGAAGGGAGAGAAAGAGAAACATCCAGGATGAGCCGAAACCGGTGTGGCTCAGTGGATAGAGCGTCGGCCTGCAGACGGAAAGGTCCCAGGTTCGATTCCGGGCACATCCCAGTAGGGGGCGTGCAGGAGGCAGCTGATCGATGTTTCTCATCGATGTTTCTAGCTCTCTATCCCTATCCCTTCTTCTCTGTAAAAAAAATCAATAAAATATATATATATATATGAAAGAAACATCCATGATGAGAGAGAATCATGGACTTGCTGCCTCCTGCACCCCCCACTCCCCACTGGGGATTGAGCCCAAAACCCAGGCATGTGGTCCCAACCAGGAATCAAACCGTGACTTCCAGGTTCCTTGGTCAACGCTC
>JAAGEH010000450.1:0-37474 GCA_011751065.1 Lasiurus cinereus | reverse complement strand
TCCTGTGTGTGTATGTACCTGTGTATGTACCTGTGCATGCTTGTGTATGTGCATGCTAGTGTGTGCCTGTGTGCTTGTGCATGCCTGTGTGTGTGCCTGTGTGTTCCTGTGTGTGCGTGCGCCTATGTATGTACTTGTGCATGCTTGTGTAGGTGCATGCTAGTGTGTGCCTGCGTGTGCCTGTGTGTGTGCCTGTGCATGCCTGTATGTGTGTGTGTGTGCCTGTGCATGTGGGAACCTGAAAGCCTGTGCCTTCTGTTCTAAGGCTTCAGGACCTGCCAAAACCATGGCAGTAAACATTACCCCAGCTCATTTCCGCCGAACTCCTGTCTCTCTGCCACCACGTGTCCCCGCGAGCTCTCTCAAACAAAGGATGGACTGAAAGGCTGCCCTGGAGAATCTCCGCAATGCTCTTCACAAAACTCCATGGCCTTCCACCCCAAGTGTCAGCTGTCAGAGGGTCTCCCCATCTGCAGAGCCCGGGACAAGAGCACAAAGGGAGCCCCAGACGCATGATGTCTAAACAGTTCAACGTTACAATCGGGGTCCACTCAGGGCCCAGGGCCTGCTCCCCACTAGTCACCTCCTTGACCCGGAAGCTGAAGGAGCCAAGCTCCCCGCTGCTGGCTCCTGTGAGCCCGAGTGGTGGGAAGGACTGAGCGGGATGGGGCAGAACAGACGCTGGGCCCGGGACCACGACTCCAGGGGTGACAGATCTACCCAAACCTGAGCCAGGACTAACCTGGGCATCTCCCCCAGGAGCCGGGGTACAGGGTCCCCTCTGCTGCCAGGACATCTGACAGTTGTACACACTTCCCTCATGACACCATCAAGGCAGAGGGAGGGGCACGGTTGGCCACCGAGGGAACCCAGTGTGGGGGACCTGGGCAGGCTGCCTGGTGCAAAAGCACAGACATTTCCCTGGTTTCCAGGCTCGGCCTCCGTTGTCTACACACACCCCTTCCCCCCCACCTACCCCTCTGTGCTCTCAGCTCCACTTCCGCTACCTGGGGGCCCTGCCCAATTTCTCCAGCTCCTGCCCATCATGCCCATCTCCTCAAATGGGCACCCGCCATCGAAAATGCTTCCTTACCAAAACAACCAAACAACAAAAAGTCTTTATATTGGTGGTACTGAACAGCAGGACTTTCAGCATGGGCCCTGAGCTGGGTCCCTCTTGCTCAGCCCAAGGAGAAACCATAGCAGAGGGGACTGGACCGGCTGTTGGCCTGGCAGAGTGTGCTGGGCATCGTTTGACGGTGTCTGTTTGGGAACAGTACTTTGATTTTCCATTGAGAACGGATTGCTTTCTCGGGGAGGAAAAGCCTGGTATCACTGTCCATCAGGACACCTGGTCCCGCCCCCTGGCCGGAAGTGAGCCACTGGACATCCCTCGCTTCTGGCCATTTGCAACCCCTCTGGTGGCGGCAGCCTGCGTGGACACACCTGCATGTCCGGGGGCTTCTGCTTCCTAGTTCCTCGCAGCTTCCCCGGTCTCTGATCCTCCCGCAGCCCGTTCCGCTTCTCCCTCCCCCTGTGAGCTATTCACGTCTGCGCCCCATCATTTCCATTTTATTGAGTTAGCCAGGATTGGTTTCCATCGCTGGCATCCGAACAGCCCTCGCAGGCACATTAATCAGGCAGCCTCGTGGTGTGGAGGGGAACGCTGGACTTCATTTCTTCCAACCCCACGAGCACAGATCACACTGGAAAGAATATTCGTTGTCCTTTGTCACTCGCCTGCTAAAGAGCAGCCAATGGATGGACTCCTGTCCCCATCCGCTCCACTCCCCAACGCATGGAAGGTGACCTGGTCACAGGTTCTGGGGACTGGGTGAGGGCACCTTGGGAGGGGAGTGGGGGGCACTGTTCAGCCTGCCACAGGCATGCAAACAGTGGGCACGTTTCGGGGCTCAGGAAGGGGAGCTGCTTTCCACGTGGAGAAGGCTTGGGGGAACTGCCTCTGAGGTCAAGGGGAAGGTAGACTACAGGAGCAAAGTGTAAAAGCGTGAGTGGGGATGAGGATGGGAAGGGAAGGGGCAGAAAGCAGGCTGGCTTGACCAGGACCGGAAGACGGGACAGGGAGGGGGCGACTGAGACACTGGGGAAATAGACTCAGGAGCAGTTTGCCCAGGAAGTGAGGATTCAGCGTTCTCTGCATAGTCAAGTCCAAGAGACAACCTTGAGGCCGACTCTGCTGTAGACAATGCCTTCCTCTCCCTCTGTCCCGGGAGCAGCATGGACGTTCCAGGAAGCGGCACTGATTCACCCCACGCCTGGCAGATGATCCCCACGGCTGCCTGCTGGGAGGCCCCGGTGCCATTTGCGGCTTGGGTGGCCCTGAGTGGGTTAGGCTGACCGGGGACTGTGAGCTCAACCCCTCTCTGGGGACTCAGTGCAGACAAAAGGGCCTCCCTGTATGATGCCCGAGAAACCTCCACTCGCCACCAAACACACCTCAGAAACCTTCCAGGTCACTGTCCCCTCCTGTCCCTCCAGAACCTGCACTTACTCATGTATGTGTCATACATGCCAAGGCCCCTCGACCTGAGTTCGAACGCCCACATTTCTGTAAAATGCGGGCTGTGGTCCATTCAACACTGCCACCAAATACCACTTACACTTCTTGCGGACTTACTATGCACCAGTCAATGCATAAGCATTTTACACAGATCAGCTCATGTAATCCTGCGATGAGCCTGTGAGATAAGCCCTATTTTTATCTCTATGTTATAGACAAGAAAACAGAGGCACCTACTCACTCTAGGTCCCATCGTCAGTCTTAAAACAGTGGCTCTCACCCAGTACAGACTCCTGGCATCCTGTGGGTACAGGCCAGGGATACTGCAAAACATCCCAGAATGCACAGGACTGCTCCCCAGCCCCAATGTCTACGCGCAGAGGCTGAAAAATCCTGCCCGAGAACCAGGTCCCGCCCCAGGCCGCCTTCCCGAACCTGCCTTTATTAGGCCCCTCGCTACACGGTATTAAAATAATTTATCTCTATCACTTGCGTGGAAGTTTTGCGAGGGCAGGGACCATTTCTTATAAACATTTCCATTTCTCATGCATGACCTGTAACTCAATCTATGTTTGCAGGATAAATGAACCAACCAGCAAGCGGATGAATGAATAATTCCTGGAACAGAGTCCTCTCCTTCCCTGAATGGCTCGACTCTCCCTTCTCTCTTTGGTCCTTATCCATCTTCTGCCGTAACCGATCACCGTTCGTGTACTTTTCTCATTTCCATTACCACAGAACATTCCAGAAGGCAAAAACCGAGCCGCCTTTGTCCTCGTGCCCTCAGGCACTCCAGCACTGGACTCACAGGAGAGCTCCGGGAAGTATGGAAACAGTGTCCTCCATTTCTTCCTCTCCTGCCCATCTTCTGTTTTCTCTATCTGTCCTCATCTCGTCCTCCTTTATGTGTTCGATCTCCTGGAAATTCCAAGGTGGCTGGCAGGCTGGGGAGATGGTGGCCAGGACAATTACCCATCAGGCCTCCTGGACGCATGCTGAGGACCCAGTTACTCCTTTAGGGGCTCATGGAAATATGTGTCATGTTTTTGTCAGAAGAAAAATAGAGAATGCACATATAATAATGGAATCAGCCTGGATTACATTTATCTTCATAACAAGACAAGTATAAAATATAATTCAGTTTTGTCTTGTGTTGTTTTTGTTTTTTGTGTGTTTTTTTTAATGGAGGTTGAAGCTCACGGTGGCAAAATTGCCCAGAGCCCATGAAAGCCGAGACGCTCCCTGCGTGCCATCAGACAGGGCTCCTCGCTGCTGAGCGGAAGAAACATCCAGAACCTGGGAGACAAGCTGCATTGGTCAGCTATTGTTGTGTAACAAACTGCCCCCAACAGAGCAGCTTAGAACAACACACATCAGAGACCGATTTCTGTGGGTCCGGAGTCCAGGCTCAGCCGAGCAGGGTCCCCTGCTTTAGGGTCTCCCTGGGCTGCAATCACAGTGTCGGTGGGGCTGCGCTGTCATCTGAAGAGTCTACTGGGGACGAGCCCATGCCCAAGCTCCCTCAGGTTGTTGGCGAACTCCATCCGATGGTTGTGGACTGCAGTCCTCCACACATGGGCCCGCACAACCGCGCTGCTTGCTGCTTCCAGACCTGTGTGATGTCACAGAACCACAGGAGTGACATCCATCCCCTCTGCCATGTCATCTTCACTGTGTCCCATTGGTCGGAAGCAAGTCCCACACCCAGGAGAGAGGAATAGAAAGTGCATGCACTGCAGAAGGTGGGGGTCATGGGGTCACCTTAGGTGCTGCCTGCCGATCTCATGGGTATTTCATAGGCAGCTGGAAAACGAGGGCCAGCCATCCTGTGGGTGGGCACGAAACACGTTACTGGCTGATCCCACTGCCTGGATGTCTGGGTCCCCCCCAAAACAACATGAATTTCTCCCCTGCTTCATCCAGGCCTCTGCTCAGGTGTCCCTTCCTCAGAGAGGAGGCGTCCCCTGATGTCCACTTCATGGGCAGATGTGATTGGTTCTGACCAGTGGGCCTCTGCTCTCCCACGGGGCCCAGCTGCCAGCAGCAGGCAGAGGCCTGAGCATTTGACCCACCAGAGCCTACGGTGTGAACACACCTCGGCGGCCCTTTCTCTTCTGCTCCCGACCTCGGGGCCCTCTCCCTCTTTTAACCACGGAGCTCCTCCGAAAACCAGGGGGCGGGCTCGGCAGTCACTCCTCCTCCCCCCAGGCAGCCTACCTGGCCTGTATGGCAGCCGCCACCAGGTTACAGGCCACAGGAATGCAAGGTGACCAAATGTTGTTAATGATTGTCACTGTCACTTTTCATTACCCAGCTCTGAAACACTGATGAGGTCAGCTGACAGCGGGGGCTCAGAAAGGTGACTGTCTGTGCACAAGGCGGCCTGTGTGGCCGTGTAGATGATTATCACAGGCATGTTTGGTCAAACACTCAGAGCGAAGGTCCTCTGGGTCAGGGAACTCCACTCTCTGGATGGCCCGAGGAGAGCAAAGACGAGGCACATGCCACGCGCCAGCATCACTATCGGGTGCCTGGAGATTCGGGTTCTGCGTTCCAGATGCTTCCACCCCAGCAGGGGAGAGAGCAAGTGTCTGACCAAACCGGCAGGGCTAACCAGCCCGTAAAGTGCCCGCTGTCGTGCCCACAGTGTGTGTGGTCGTCTGTGCTGTCCTAGTGCCTGTCCCTGCGGGTTAGTGGACATGAGGCTTCACGGAGTCCCTGCATACAGTGCGCGCTTAATAAATACCAGCTGTTCTTAGACTTCTAAACTTTCGGTGGAAGGAAAACAGAAGTGAATTCGCCCCAGTGCATGATGCAAATATTCCACCGCCCCGTGAATTTTCCCTTGTGCTCCCCTTACCCTTAACGGCAGCACAGAGTGGGGTGGGCAGAGAAACAACAACAAATAGACCAAGACTGTCCCCCTGACCAAACTGAAGCTCTTCTCCGCCAGGTCTCCTCTGGGGGCCCTGTCCTTGGCCTGCCAGCGGGTTCAGCAAGCATCTGCTAAGCCAGCTTAGTGAGAATCCACCCCCTGATGTCCGATCCCCCTCAGCATCTGATCAAGATCCCCACCCCCTACCTTCCATATCTCAGTCCTTCCCCTGCCTTCAGCAAGACTCCTGTCAGGCCAGCTTAGCAAGAATCTCCTTGCCCATGTCTCCGCTTAGTGATTTTCTGTCCGCTGACCCCCTCTCTATGCACCTGACTATAAATACTCAGCTATAAGGATGGAATATGTATATATGTGTGTGTGTGTGTGTGTGTGTGTGTGTGTGTACACACGTATGTAAAGTTGAGCTTAACTTTGGACAAAGGGGTGGACAGTGGTACCATTAGAAGAGAGGTTGCTTGCCAAAACCGGTTTGACTCAGTGGATAGAGCATGGGCCTGGGGACTGAAAGGTCCCAAGTTCGATTCCGGTCAAGGGCATGTACCTTGGTTGCGGGCACAACCCCAGTAGGGGGCGTGCAGGAGGCGGCTGATCGATGTCTCTCTCTCTCATCGATGTTTCTGGCTTTCTATCCCTTCCCCTTCCTCTCTGTGAAAAATCAATAAAATATATTTTAAAAGGAGAAGGAGAAGGCGCGTGAAAGGCTGTGTGTGAGCCACTGTGGGGACCTCCGGAGAGATGCCCAGCAGGCCACTGTCAGAGCCAGCATGAGCACCACTGTTCCCAGCTGCGCTGAGTCCATATGTCCTTCTAAATTCTTCCCGGCTACGCCAGGGCAGGTTCCTTCTCGAACCCCGCCCTCTTGGGAACTTAGTCCAAGTTCCTAATCGATCCTGAGCTCACAGTTACAGGTGTCAGGTCGGAGCCCCTCTGCCTGGCGCTGGCCCTTCTTGGATGCCAGGTTCTTAGACGCAGAAGCCACGAGAAGTTGCGGATGTGTAAGAATGAGTCTTTATGGCAGAAGCCAGAGGCCGTAAGTCATCAGACAAAACAATCCTTTACAACGAAGTCCATACAGACAATCACATACTGGCTGGTAAATGCCTATCTTCCCTACAGAGTAGTATTAATCTCTGTACCCACAGTTATCTGAGCAGCTGTACACTGCCCCCCTAGACTCACCACCTCACATAGTAACAGCACCTGAGCTCCCTCCCTCAGTGTAAGACTCTCTGAGCTCTGAGTCTTACACCGGGGCAGTACCAGCTCTCAGCTCCGTCTGTCCAGCACACTTCTTCACGCTCCAGCACACTCGCTGGTCAGTAACTTGTCCATTATTCCAGAGACAAAGAAGGCTTCGTGCCAATAGATACATCAATCATATTTTGGCTACAGAAGGGCACGCATGCGCAATATGCCGTGGAACTGCTGTGCTTGTGTCCTTAATCTAAGGACAGAGTAGCCTTGGACATTCGGTGTACGGACAACAAGGCGTCTGTGTTTTAATTGGCCTTGACCACCAGGCATCTCTAGCGGGTTCCCACAGCCACCGGACGTTCAAGTCAGAGTTCAAGAAGAACCCAGATAGATATTTGGGGATAAGATTGGGCGTGGAAGCTGAGGGTTAGACGAATGGCCAAGATCAGGGATTCTCAAGGTATGCTTCTTGGAACGTAGGGTTCAGCGGAGGTGCTCTAGGAACCAGTGATGGGAGTGGAGATGGGGGTGCTGTGTTTCCCACCTTCACTTCCATCAGGCAGAGTGCACAATTCTCTCAATTCTGCCTATAAGCATGAATTTAAGATGGATGGATGGATGGATGCATGGATGGATAAAGAAACAAATAAAATAGACCGACTGGCCTTGACCGGTTTGGCTCAGTGGATAGAGCGTCGGCCTGCGGAGTGAAAGGTCCCAGGTTTGATTCCAGTCAAGGGCATGTACCTGTGGGTTGCAGGCACATCCCCAGTAGGGGGCATGCAGGAGGTAGCTTATCAATGTTTCTCTCTCATCAATGTTTCTAACACTCTCTCCCTCTCCCTTCCTCTCTGTAAAAAAACAATAAAATCTTTTTTTTTTTTAAATAGACCTACTGGCCAGAGAAGGCTTTGCTTCCAAAGGCTCATACAAGCCTCCTAGGCACCCCAATCCCAAGCCAGGTACATCCCCAAAGATTACAAGATTATTTCAGATCATCCCTCTCAGACTGGAGTATATATTCTGGCAAAACGACTGCCTTGGTTAATGTGCCAGGAGTTCATGGGGCGGTTCAGAATCCGCCAATAGCAAAACCCAGGGGCTGTGGCCATGTGCCCCTGAGAGAAGCAGGGGGCCACACCCCTGGGGCCCTGAGCACACCCTCGTCCCGGAAAACCCAGTGGCTGAGTGAGGAGAAGGAGCATGGCCAGTCCTGGCCACTGGGATGCTCATCTTGGTAAAGAAACCTCCACCGTCTCCTGGAATAACAGGGCAGGGTGGCCGGCTGTGGGGCCACGCGTCGCCTGACCCACGCAGCTGTCCTCCATAATCTCTACATGCAAAGCTGCAGGCAGGAGGAAAATGACTTCTGCTTTGTGAAAAAAGCCAGCAAACAAAAAGTGATGCTAGAATTTATTTGGACCTCCGGTATACACCCTCGGGCTTCTTCCTTCCTTCTTTTCTCTTTTTTATTTTCTTTAATTTAGTAAGAAATAAGAATATACGTGTGCCTCGTTCTGCCCAAATGTTTTGACAGCAGACGCGGAAACAAAGCCACAAGGGCGCCATCCCCTGTATACACTCTGGATGTGTCTTCCTCATTTTTTTTTTTTTGGCTCCGGGAATGTTTGCTCTGGCTGCATCGAGGACGGGGATTTTTAAATTAATTTTTCGTTTGGTGAGAAAGAGCGTGTCATCTTGGAAATGGTTCTCGGCGAAGCTATAACAGATGCTATCGCTGCGCCCTCATCACGATGAACCCACCATTCATGATTTCTATTAAATTTTTTATCAAACTGCTGGTGATTTCCAACTAGATAATTGAAAGTAATTTTTTGGAGACTTCACACAGAAAGTGCCTCTCTGGAAATAGGAAACTCGGGGCAAATGGGCCTTGTCTGTTCTCTGCATTATGAGAAAGAGCTTTCAAGCTCTTTCGATGGCAAGGTTCCCTGGCTTTCCCCACAGTTTCATATCACACCCACGCATGCGTAGGAAAACAGCTAACGGAGTATTTCACCTGGACAACCACCACCGACTATTATTACCCCGTTTTTACAGATGAGGAAACCGAGGCTCAGTGATAAACAACCTGCTTGTGGAGTGGCAAAGTTTGGAAGGAAAACTCTCTAATTTCACAGGCATACACCCCCACTGTAAGTTAGCTCCCCATGAGTGCATTCGAATGGAATCAGGGAGCATGGATTCTGATCTGCTACCGGTTATCATTGGTAATAATAACTGTAGCCTGGCTGGCATGGCTCGGTGGATGAGCACCCACCTAGGAACCAGGAGGTCAGGGTTCGATTCCCAGTCAAGGCATATGCCCGGGTTGTGGGCTCAATCCCCAGGAGGGAGTGTGTAGGAGGCAGCCGATCAATGACTCTTTCATCATTGATGTTTCTATCTTTCTCTCCCTCTCCCTTCCTTTCTGAAATCAATGAAAATGTATTTAAAAATAATAATAGCTGAAACCGGTTTCGCTCAGTGGATAGAGCGTCAGCCTGTGGACTGAAGGGCCCCAGGTTGGATTCCAGTCAAGGTTGCGGGCACATCCCCAGCAGGGGGCGTGCAGGAGGCGGCTGATCGATGTCTCTCTTTCATGGATGTTTCTAGCTCTCTATCCCACTCCCTTCCTCTCTGTAAAAGATCAATAAAATACATTTTTTTAAAATAAAAATAATAATAACTGTAGCCATTTATTGCTTACTGTGTGCCACTCATTTGCAAATGTATTATTTTGTTTAATTCTCATAACTGGATTATGAGATTTAAGGGTAAGAATCTTACTCAATTAGCAAGTGATAAAGCTCAACCATTGAGTATATTTCCTCTTCTAGTTACCTATGGTTGTGTTACAAACGACCCCAAGACTTAGTGGCTAAAAAGTTCCCTTTTATTTGGCTAACTAGAGGCCCAGTGCATGATTAAATTGTGAGCATGTAAGGTGACCTAGGCCTAACCTACCATCAGGGTCATGTCCATCGCCCTGCAAAGCCACGCATGTTCCACGGATGCTGGTGGTGGCCCACGACGCTCTTCAGATGCTGTTGGCACCCCGCAACGCTCAGGAAGTCCCGCCCACCATGGCTGCCACGGGACCCATCAATGCACTTCCTGGTGTCTGAGCTGGCGGCTTCAGGAGGATACCCATCAGCAGTGGGGGCTGCCTGGTCAGGAATGACCCGTTCAGCTGCCACTGACGAAACCCTTACTCTATGCCAGCCGCTCTTCTCAGCTCTCACATATCTCCAGGCACCTCCTCCTCAGCCCCGTCCTGTGTAATATGTACAGTTTTCCATTTGAGAAGATGAAAACGTTCTAGAGAGGGTGGTGGTGGTGGTTGCACAACAATGTAGATGCAATCAACGCCATTGAACTATACATTTTAAAACGGTGCGTTTTTTGTTATCGACATTTTGCCACAATGAGAAAATGTTTTGAAAAAGCCAATTACAGTCATTATGGTGAGCGATGCCTGAGGCCAGCTAAGTGAGCTGAAGAAATGCTGAAGGGATGACACCTCGGGGGCATTTTTGTAATTTGAGGAAAGCTAAAATGCTAAGAAACTGTACAAAAAGCCACGCTTAGTCACATATCCTATGATCTTTCATTTTATTGTCCAAAGCAGCAGCTCATAGAACTCTTTAAACGAAAGACCACTTTGAACTTCAAGACGGCAGAATAAAGAAACGACTGTCCCTTCTCCCCTCGCCAATCAATGTGCAACAGAAAGGAGAACAAAAAGGAGAGACCCAAGTGCAGCCTGGGCAAAACTGGATGCTATCGGTGTCACCAGATCACCAAGGAGAACATGAGGAAGTAGAGAGAGTGAGCAGAAGAGAGTTCAGCTGAAGTCCCGGCCGAGGGACGCATCCGTGAAAAGTGACTTGTTTTGCTCTGGGAACCCTAGATGCTCAGGAGTCTGAAGCTCCAGGGGCAGATGAGACGGGATAAGGTGGGGCTGAAAACAGGGGATTGTGGGAAAGTCTGGAGAAGGAGCTGTCCGACTCCTCCTTTTCCCACCCACTGGACCCCTGCCCAGGGGAGTGACTGTCCCTCCTCTATGACTAGATGTGGGTGCATTCCCTGAAGAAACTGAGCTAGAGGGGTTCTAGAATCAGGGGCATGATGCCCTATACAAGACATAGACAGTTTTGCTGAGGAAATTTCCTAGCATGAAAGAAAAGAGAAAGGAGATGAAAAATAAAAAAGTCAGAAGATCAATCTAAGAGGCCCTACTGTTTTCCAGAGGAGAGAACAGAGAAAACAGGGTGTACATTAACAAAGATACAGTTCAGGAAAATTTCCCAGTACCAGACAGGAGCCCTACTTGAATAAAAGCAAGAAAATCCACACTAAGACCCACCATTATGAAATTCCTGAATCTGAGTTAGAAAAGATCTTAAAAAGATCCAGAGAGAAATAAAATATCACATATGAAAGATCAGGGATCCAGAAGGCACAGGTATTCTCAACAATGATACCAGAAGCCAGAAAATAATTAAGTCATGCCTGAAAAACAAAGGAGTTGGGGTGGGGGAGGGAATCCCATACCCAGCCAAACTATCCACCAGTGTGTAGGTAAAACAAGACAGTTTTAGACATGCAAGGTCACACAAAGTTACTTCTTGTGTACTCTGTAGGAAAGTACTGGAAAAGGAATGCCACTGAAATGGGGACATCAGCTTTAAAAAAAAAAAAACAGATCAAGGCCATATAATCTAGCAAAGGGAAAAGGGAATTCTAGGATAATGGGAAAGAAACACTAGGATGAGATTTATGTGCCAGTCCAGATGAGATCAGAAGGGGACGGTGGGGGGCAGCTTCAGGAGAGAGATCAAGGAGAAAAAAAAATGGAACTGACAGATTATCTGAGAGGTTTGACTGAGCAGAAAATTGTATTGAGAGGCATTTTATAGAGCTGTTGGTGAATACGGGAAGACTGAGACAAAGACTCAAGATAAATCCAGGAAATGGAAGAATGAAGATTTTTATTAGGAGGGTGAGACAAAAAAAAATGTCATAATATTCTTCCTGACTGAGCCATAAACAATATTTGCATAGTAATAATTATGCAAACAATAATTACAATGAAATATGGAATTATACTAGTACTGTTGGGAGCACAGGGAGAAATGAAGGAAAGATATCGGAAATCCAGAAAGCCTCACTTATGTATATGTAAAAGCAGCAGACAATGCCCCTAACTGCTCATTCAAGAAATAATACGCTAATATTATTCAAAAATACAGGAAGAAGCGGTGAAGAAACTGTGAGAAGAATGGGGAGGTGGTTGCTCCTGGGGAGCAGGCTGGGGGGCGGGGGGGAAGGGGGGAAGGAGGGTGTGGACCAAGCATGGCTGTTTTTCTCAGAAGCCTTTCAGCATTATTTGATGCTTAATTACATGTGTGCTTGACTTCGTAATGCCATTTATCTTCAAAATAAAACATAGCTTCTCTCTGCACTTTAAAAATGGAATTTGCTTTTCATGTCAATTTTATGAACTCCCAATACATCAGACGAGGGTCTACACTGAGCAAGAACGGCGAGGCTGCCTTAAAGACCCTCAGGAATACCACCCAGGCTACAACCCTCTTGAAGAGAGCCCCCATCCCCTCCCCCCGCCCCCCCACTCACAGCCACAGCCACTGGAGCTCTGAGGCTCTCAGACTGGGTCCCGCCACCTGGGTCAGCCTGGCCTCTTTCTCCTCCGGGCACTTTCATTTCCTGCTCCAGATCAGCTCTTTCCATCGAGAAAGATCAGGTACCAGTGCTATTTCCGGGCAGTCACATCTGGTGGAAATGATTCAGGCAGGTTCAGGTTTATTGCCTGAACGACGAGGTAAACAAGAAATCTCTCCAGTCACAGGCACAATCAAACCTCTCTCTCTCTCTCTCTCTCTCTCTCTCTCACTCATACACACACACACACACACACACACACACACACACACATACACACACTCTTTCCACCAAGCCCAGCCGACTGAATTTAGTGCACCAATAAGACTCCCCCAAAGTTCACATAAACCCCCCAGCCTTCGGGGCTGTGCATGTCAGTGCCACTGCCAGCGATGTGACGGTGACATGGATGAGCACAACAAGCTTGTGTCTGGATGGATTGGAAGCCGGCGTGCAGGGCGATGTGGAAAAATCTCGATGCTCCCCACCTGTCTGCATTCCTCTTCCCTGGGCATGCCAAGGGCACCAGTGTGAGGTCTGCTCTGAACCACACGCGGCTGTTTACATTGATCAGCAGCCCGTGTGAAAGTTAACATAAATCAATTAGCCAGACGCACATGTGGCAGCCGCTGCCAAACCATACTGTGTAAATAATAGCTTTAAGTGCAAAACATGAAGATAAAATCTATGAGCCGCACGCCGCCCGGCGGAGTTCCTCCGTGACCTTGAGCAGCACAATGCTCCCCGTCGCTCAGAGGCCACTGCCAACGAATGCGGGCGATGTCGAGCTGCTAGATGCCAGGGTCACCTCTGAACTGAACCCAAGGCCCATCCAGAACAACAGTGACAGCGGACATTTATGCAGCACTTGACCATCCATCTTCCAGCCTCTTCCAACTACCTGTCAGCCGACTGGGTCTTTCTGCCCTGTAAGTCCGGGGCCAGGAGGGGGTGGGGCGCAGGAGGCAGAGGGAACACAGAGGCAGACAGAACCCCTTTCCCTGTGCCTCTGCCATGGAGGGGCTCATATGGAAGCAGCCCGTTCAGTTCCCTCCAGATCAGTGGTTGTCAACCTTCCTAAGGCCGCGACCCTTGCATACAGTTCCTCATGTGGTGGTGACCCCCAACCATGAAATTTTGCTACTGTGATGCATCGTGATGTCAACATCTGCATTTTCCGATGGTCTTAGGCGACCCCTGTGAAAGGGTCGTTGGACCCCCAAAGGGGTCTCGACCCACAGGTTGAGAACTGCTGCTCCAGATGATATATTCTACTCAAGCAGCAGCTATTACTCCAACCCCAATTGACTAGATGGTAAAATGGAGCAGAAATTTAGAATCTGAACCCAGATCTCTTGGTCTCATTCCCAGCCCCAAGCTCTACCTGCACTGCCTCGTGCTGTGGGTTCCTGGCTCCGCCTGGAGCCATCACAGTCATCACTGTCGTGATCTGGGGCGGGTCCACGGACACCCGGCCCCCCCCGGGGAACCCAGGAAGGAAGTTGCTGGTGTCTACAGTTGGCATCAGCTCTCCACGGCCCTACTCCCAGGACCCGGCTGTCCTCGGCGGTGCTGGAGTTTCTGGAAATGGGGAAAGGTGGACCGAGAGGGAGGGGCAAGCCACAGCGTGTTGCTCAGACGTTTCCTCCTCTTGCTCTTCCGGCTGCGTTTCAGCCGCGCCAGTGGTAAAGGGCAGCATTACACGCATAACCGAGGGCCTCAACCTTCTTCAGCTCATGGCCCACGGAAACTAATGACCACAATTCTGCGGCACTCCGAAACAGACCTGATCTTTTTTGCCGATCTGACAAAAAAGCGGGTGCAGCTTTGATTTGTGCATCCCGGGAGGCCAGTGCTGTGCTGGCTGTTGGCGTTTTTCTACCTGACAAACTGCAGAGAAGAGGTCAGTGCCTCTAATGCAGCACCGGGCACCGCATGTGTTAGAAACTCGCCCAGCACACTGGCTGAAGGTGGCTGCTCTAGGGAGAAACTGCACTGGAGCCCATAGAGTTGTGGTCGGCAAACTGCGGCCCACGAGCCACAGGCGGCTCTTTGGCCCCTTGGGTGTGGCTCTTCCACAAAATACCACGGCCTGGGCCAGTCTGTTTTGAAGAAGCGACGTTAGGAGAAGTTTAAGTTTAAAAAATGCGGCTCTCCAGCAGAGACCGGTGTGGCTCAGTGGATAGAGCGTCGGCTTGCGGACTGAAAGGTCCCAGGTTCGATTCCGGTTGAGGGCATGTACCTTGCTTGAGGGCACATCTCCACTGTGGGGCGTGCAGGAGGCGGCTGATTGATGTTCCTCTCTCATCCATGTTTCTGACTTTCTCTTTCTCTTTGTAAAAAATCAATATTTTTTTTAAATGTGGCTCTCCAAAGAAATTTCAATCATTGTACAGTTGATACAATGAGTTAGTCTGTTGACTAATGAGTTTGCCAACCACTGCCATAGACCAACATTAGTAGCCACTAGAATGTTAAAAACCCAGAACAATTCATTCAGAGTTAAAAATGGCAAACGCCTCATTCAGTGGCAAAACCCGCAAGCTGTGAGTGACCCAGCTTGGGACCCCGGGATTATGCTGTCTGTTCCGTGTACTCTGCCTGCATATCATTAATCCCACTTGGCTGCACACAAAAATAAATTCCTTCCCTTCCTGATGAAATCTTAGAGTCAACCAATTCAGGCCTTAGCCCGCCTTCTTTTGGAAGCAGCCACGCTAGCTGGTGCCTCCTGGGGCCCTCGGAGCGTTCTTGCAAAAGCAGAGGAAAAAAGTTAATAAAAGATTAGCCGGAAGGAAAGGCCAACATGTCTCCCGCTGCATTGCAACTGGCACCGTTACTTCCTCTGTTGTGTGGGTGCCAGTGTCACTTCAGCCTTCATGCAGCCACCCAATCCAGGCCGTCTGAAAAACCAAGGCAAAAAGAGGTCCTTGTCTATTCCGTGCGGAGAGACTGACATGGAGATGGCATTCTCAATGGAAACACAGCTTGCTGGGCGCCGCCCTAGTCCAGCTCAAGGGGTCTCTGCACGTCCCCCCACTGTCCCGCCTTCCCCGGATGGAGGAGTCCATCCCCCACAAAGCCTGAGCTGCGCAAACAGAGAAGGGACCGCTGCTTCCCAGGCGGGCTCCCCTTTACATGTTCCCAGCCTCCCCTGCTTGTTGTGTTGAGGAGGGAAGTGGAGAGAAACGGTTTCGGCTGGGAGAGGATTGCGATGTCGGTGTCACCTGCTTGGCCTGATGGACGGGGGCTTCTCGAAGTTTTGCAGCTGTAAGGGGCTGTTAGCCTGCACACTGGCAGGCTGGGGAGGACCCGTGTGTTTTCAGTTACGTCCCATGTAGCTTACAGGGAGGATGGCAAGCTCTCTGGCCAGGAAGGCTTTTGACTAGTGGGCCCAGCAGCCCCAGCCTGTGCCCAACTCGGTGCGGGCACTCCCAGGAGAGGGCGCCGCTGTAGCTCCGTGAGTAGCTGGAAGGAAGCCAGTCCACAGGGGTGTGGTGCGCAGAGCCTCCTGGTCTGGGCCTTGACCACAGTGGCCACCTTGCTGTCTACTTCCAACGCCACCTCTCAGGTTGGGGACAAGTGCAGTCTCCACCCGCGGCTCTCGAGTGCCATCCTCGCCCACCGGGTTTCACTCCACAGGCTTCTGTTTTATCAGGGTCTTCCCTCTGAGAGTTAGCAGCAGCAGCGGATTCTGAACAATGTGACACCTACAGAGTTCTTCCACTCGTCAACACCAGTCGTTCTGTGCCAGGCACGGTGCTAGGCCCGGGGAGGCTGGGGGCAGAGGATCAGAGGTGAGAAAACACACAGCTCTCAGGGGACTCAAGCTGCTGAGGCACCCGGGGTGCAGACCAGATGGCTCAGACCCCAGGGCCAGGAGTCACGTGTCCTGTCTGAAGCCTCTCCCGCTCCAGTTAGAGTCGTAGGAGGATCGAGCGAGATGGTCCCCCCATATGCACCCAACACTTCCCACCGGCTTAGCCAATACCAGCCCTCGTCATCATCCAGCTCATGGACGGTCTCGCCATCATCTGAGGCGGGAGCCAGCACACACGGCAGTCATATGCACCTTCAGGAGTCAGGGTACCTCAGAAGGCACTGAGTGTTCCTCAAAGGGGCTGAGCCAGGATGGGACGGGGCGCAACTCTGATGGGAATTCTGAAGCCCATTCGCTCGGGGGGCTGCGTGCAGAACACACTCCATCCTGCCTGAGGGAGAGGTTTAAGGTCAAGAGGCTGCAGCACTGATTTCGGGTCTGAGCCAAGGCGCGGGGGATGGGCATGGAAGAGGTCAGCGGATTCTACAGGCAGAGAGGAGGCCGGTGGGGAGCCAGCTGCAGACACAGTGGTGAGGGGCACCGGCTCTGGGTCTGAACCCTGACCCTGCCACTCCTGTTCTATGTGACCCTCAGCAAGGAAGTTGACCCACTGTCCCCTATGTAGTCCTATCTACAAATCAAGAATAATAAGGAATGGCCGAGACCAGTTTGGCTCAGTGGATAGAGCATCGGCCTGAGGACTGAAAGGTCCCGGGTTCGATTCCGGTCAGGGGCATGTACCTTGCTTGCGGGCACATCTCCAGTGTGGGGTGTGCAGGAGGCGGCTGATCGATGTCTCTCTCTCATCGATGTTTCTGGGTTTCTATCCATCTCCCTTCCTCTCTGTAAAAAATCAATAAAATGTATTTTTTTTAAAAAAGAATAATAAGGAATGTTCCCAGCCTTATAAGGTGGAGGTCAAGGTTAAGTTTGTTCACGCATAGAATGCACTTAGGATGGCGTTGAACACTGAGAAAGCGCTCAATAAATATTGTTCTCAGATAGACAAGCGTGAGCACTCAGCAGACAGACCGGAAGGCACCAATGGCGGTTTGCTGGTTACCAGCCATCAGACATCACACACACGTTCTCAAACTAGAAGCGATCTTGTTTGGGGAAGAGAAGTCTGGCCCGGCGCTTCAGACAGATGCTACGTGTACACAGGCGGTTTTATTAAATAAGAAAGTCCAGGGTCTTCAGATTGTTTTCTCAAGCACCGAGACTCAAGAAGTCCACCTGCAGACAGCGCCCCAGAAGGAAGGCGGCTGCCTACCTGCTCCCCCTCTGTCTGTCTCGTGCCCTTGAGGCGGGGTTTCGAGAAACTTCCAGCAATTCTTGAAATAAAAGTAGCGGCGCAGAATCAACCACAATATCAAAACGATGACAGGGGATGCGTTACCATGACAACCCCATTCCATTATTCTCCAATCCTCCGGTAAAAAGCCAGCCATCAGTGGGACTGAAAGGAAGTTTCCTGCCTTTTGTTCAGCTGGGGGGGGGGGGGGGGGGGGAAGAGCAGTGCACGTCCCACAATGCGTCTTCTCATTCTCCGGGAGCATCAGATGAGGTACACCAGCACTTTCCCCAAGCATTTCCAGAACAAAGAGAAACATTCTCTCTGTCCACGTGGGACGAGGAGCTGTGTCAGGATGGGTCCCCTGCAACTCCTCACTGAGCATCCTTCATCCGGCCATCGTGAACCGCTCAGAAGGAGCTCATGACGCCTCAGGAAGAGGCAGGAAACAGAAAGGATTTGTTCTGGAAACCCTCGCTGCACTGCTGACCCATTATTTTTTTGGCAGATGGTCCTATATTAACGTAGGTCCTATATTAATGAAGTCCACCTACTGATTCCCATGTGGTATGTGGCCACACCTCTTCGTGTGCCTCCAAATCCTGAAATAAATGTCTCTTAAATGGCAACTAGATTGTGAGTTAACAGTATCACGGCTCCAACTGTGAGTGTCGTGGTTTGGCATGTCCAGTGGCCTCGGAAATCCTGCGATGGCTTTTCAACCAACTCCTGATGTGTCTTTTTTTTTTTTTTAATTGATTTCAGAGAGGAAGGCAGAGGGAGAGAGAAATAGACACATCAATGATGAGAGAGAATCATTGATCGGCTGCCTCTTGCACGCCCCCCACTGGGGATTGAGCCAACAATCCAAGCATGTGCCCTTGATTAGAATCTAATTTGGGACCCCTCAATCTGCAGGCTGACGCTCTATCCACTGAGCCAAACCGGCTAGGGCCTGATGTATCTTTAAGAAGGAACGTATTGCCCTACCCCAGACATTCAGTTGGTTAGAGCACCAACGCCCCCCCCCCCCCATGCCAATGTTGTGGGTTCAATCTCTGGTCAGGGCACATAAAAGAATCAACGGACGAAGGCAAAAATGAGTGACAAATCAATATGTTCTCTCTCTATCTCTTTCTCTCAAAACAAAAGCAGTGATAAAAAAGGAACATATTACATCTATTCTGAAGTCAGGAGAAACAACAGGCACAAAATAGATTAGAGGTTTGTACAAAGCCATAAAGAAACACAGGACCCTAAAATAAATATTCATTAAAAGCCCACATGCAAGCAGCGGCCGGGTCAACAGGCAGAGTTGCTGGTTCAGAGGAGATTGTGAATCCAATTTTCCCGCGTACATAAAACAGGTAGTTCCCCTTACACTTGTAAAGCCTACAATGTCATTATTTTTAACACCCTGACCTTAAATCTTTAGTAACTTATGGGACCCTCATTCGCTGTAACTCTTTACCCTGGTGATAAACATCGGCCGGCCCAGGCCGGAGGAGAAGCTGTGGTAACGGGGAAAACGGATAGACAGAGGACGTGTGCTCGCTGTGGAGACGTTGCTGGCTCTTTCCTTCTTTCACATCCCAACACAAACCTTCAGAAACTCGAGACAGGAAGGAGCTTTTACAGAGGAAAGCTTTGCCTTTGAAAGATGAATGTCTTTAGAGAATGTCAAAAAACATCCAAAGGGTCTCTGCAAATCAATAGCAGAAATAGCACATAACCCGGCATTGTTGTTTAATTTTTAAAAAATCCCAATGATCAAGAAGAGAGACGTGTCTCAACACTCACGTAGATGGGCTTTGGGGGAAATTTCCTTGCTCACCTCTCAACCCCCAGAGCCTAACACGGACACAGGAGCGTGCAAGAATGCACTTGGTTATACTGGCTGGACACGCGTGGAGAGGAGATGAGATGGGAGATAAATCTGAACCCCGGATCCACAGAGCAGTCTCTGGCACACCCAGTGTGAAAAAGTGCAGAAGTCTGTGCCTCCCCATCAACCTCAACAACTCCGCTTCCTACAAGCTGTTGAACCAGGAGATCACAGTTCCAGTCCTGGTCAGGGCACAGGCCTGGGTTGCGGGCTCGATCCCCATGGTGGAGTGTGCAGGAGGCAGCCAGTTAATGATTCTCATCGTTAATGTTTCTATGACCATCTCCCTCTCTGAAATAAATAAAAGTTGTTTTTTTTTTTTTAAGAAACAAGCTATGGAAAACATCAGGGGCATTCACCTACATGCAGTTTCCCAGACACCAGTTTTTACCATCAATAAAGACCTCTGCCCGGAGCTTGGAGAAAGAGGCAGTGCGCGCTAAAAGCTGTGCAGAGCGCCTGGACTGAGGGGATCTGCTCCAAAAAGATGAGCAAGGCGCACACTGGGCTCGGCGGCATCCATGCGGCTCCTGGGAGCGGCCGATTCTAGGAATATACTCTCAGGAGGAGGAACCAGTTTCCCCGCCATCTCTATGAAGACTGGACATAAAGAGCAAAAGATGGCTCATGTGAGGCCAGATGAACCCATGGGCACGTCTGACTCTTCGCCATGATGAACCTCCCGGGAGCCACAGTTCCTAAAAGGAGCCCCACAAAGGTGCGTGGCGGAGTCAGCGGCAGCCTTAGAAAGAGATGGCTGGATGCTGAAAAAAAAAGAGAGATTGCAAAAAGGGAGCTACTGAAATATTCAACACAAGTCCTCAGATAGCAGCCGCGACTCGTCCTTCCGATCCTTTGGCTACGTATTTCACTTTTAAAAATCCAAATGCTGATAATTATAAGTTAAGTGTCTGACAAGACAGCTGACTGTAGACCTGTGAAAAGCAATTATTTTGACATTGATTACTTTCCACAGAGGAGCAGAGTATTGTAATTGCAGTTTGCTGGAAGCTATTGCAACCTTCTCTGATGTGCTCCCAATTTGGCTGGAGTTAATTAATGGGTGTTGGGGAGGGGGGAGGGCGAAGCTAGCATGCAGTTTAACATACAAATTAATTGACATGAAAGAAATTAATGTTTCATTTAAATGTTATTAATTTAGCAAACAGAGAGAAGCAGGCCCAGGGTTTGGGGAGCTCTGGCATTAGCATCAGCTAAGGGATGTCACCCGGTTACCATGGCAACTGCCTCATTAGGTTTCAGGGGACGCCGGTGCATTGCATGGGGCTAAGGAGCAGTGGGCAGAGGATTCCAAACATCAAAGGTAATATTGCAAATATCAACTGGAACCAAGCGGCGCTTTGAGGCTGGGATTCTGAGGGAGCTGTTTATCTGCAGGCGACGTGGGCTTCCGCCTGCAGCCGAGAAAAGTCGGGGTTTGAAACCCAACAGGCCATCCTGCAGATAAGGGGTTTGCCCTGGGAGAAGCAGGTGTCCCACTGGATATCAAGACGGTTTCATATCCCCATCCTTGGTTAAACCTCCCCTTCAGTGGATAGAGCGTCGGCCTGTGGACCGAAAGGTCCCAGGTTCGATTCCGGTCAAGGGCATGTACCTTGATTGCGGGCACATCCCCAGCAGGGGGCGTGCAGGAGGCAGCTGATCGATGTCTCTCTCTCATCGATGTTTCTAACTCTCTATCCCTCTCCCTTCCTCTCTGTAAAAAATCAATAAAATATATTTTAAAAAAATAAAAATAATTTTTAAAATCTCCCATTCATTAAACATACTGTTCCGTCCTCCTGGAACCCCCTTCCCTCCCTCTCTTCACCTGCCTCATCTCCTGTGCCTATTGGAAAGTCTCAGCGCCTACTCCCCCAGGCTGACCATCCCTCCGTGAGCCCCACAGGCCCCCCTGTACCCGGTCAGAGCAGCAGTCTCTGTGCACCGTCACTGTGAGTTCCCTCCTGTCCGCCGCCCCACCCCCTCGCCCCGGCCCTCAGAAATGAGCTCCCTGAGGCAGGGAGGTGCGCTCTCTGACTGCAGTCCTGGGACCAGGGGCAGGGAGCTCACCAGGAAAGCAGGATGCCCTGGCCCACCTCAGTCCTCCTGAACCAATCTGCATTTCAGCAAGATCCCGGAACATTCTCATCCGCCTTAAAGAAGAAATGCCGCTACACGCCAGTGCCTCCCTAGAGTGTGGCACATGGCAGGCACTCGACAAATATTTTCCTATCAAGCCTTCCCTTTATAGCTAAGCCTGTGGCAGTGGGGCCAGCACTGACTAACGCACTGAGACAAACCTCCTGGGGTCCCTCTCCAGCTGGCCATACCTGGGGCAGCGCTAGGGCTCGAAGGGTGTCTGCAGAGTAAGTAGGGCCCCTCGGGCAGGTGGGGGTCCCTCAGCCTGGCCTGTGGGGATTGGGCTGAAACCAGAAGTCCAACATCCCCCGAGGAGTCCCAGAGTGCAAGAGAGCACTTTGAAAAGTTGCTGTTGCTCAGGAGCTCTGCATTGAACATCTATCTCCTGGTGGTCAGTGTACATCATACCTACTGGCTGGTCGGCCAGTCAGCTGGCTGCTTAGCCTTTTATATATATAGACTAAAGGCCCAGTGCATGAATTCATGCACAGGTGGGATTCCTTGGTCTGGCCTGCAGGGATAGGGCCAAAACCAGCTCTCTGACATCCCCCAAGGGGTTCAGAATTGCGAGAAAGTGGTTCTCGGGTGACGCACCCTGGAATCAGGCTTCCTCCTCTCTGGTTCTGGGTGCGTCATGCAAGAACTGCAGCTGTCAAGTCACTGCAATTCAGCAGTTCCTGCACTGAGTGTCTGCCCCCAGGTAGTCATGCAAGTTATAGCTACCAGTCAGAGTGTCTTCCCCCTGATGGTCATTGTGCATCATAGCTACCAGCCGGTTGGCCGGTCAGCTGGTCGGTCGATCACTTAGGCTTTTATATAGAGAGATAAATACTACTAAAGGTCTTTAGTCTTCAGATCCAAACACAATAATATAGAAATGCTGTACTGCATAACACAGGAGGTCCAAGTTTTCCTTGTTTTTTTGCTTTAAATAAAAGCAAGTGTGCTACAAAGTATTCTGTTCTTCTTGAGACCTGTAGTATATGTAGGTCAAAGGCTTCTTAATAATCAAGATTGCTATTGTTCATTCTGTCCTGGCAATTTTCTCATAATTATAGCCTTCAGGCTCACATTTACACAAAGCTTACAGTGGATATACACAGGTGAAGTTATCGAAAAAGATTTTAAACCAATTAGATTAGATAGTAACACCATAACGGAATTTAATGAACTGGAGAAAAAGAGAAGCCCATTTTTGGATGTATCACGCACACACACGCACACACACACACGCACACACACACGCACACTCCAAACCCAGGGATCCTAGTCCCAGGATGGACGCCACCTACCTTACCTTCACTCAACAAGATATAAAATCAATTGTCATTCTCTGTATATCGAGTGCAGCATGGAAATCCTGGCTGACACTGATGCTTATCCAGCACATGACAGATGGACCATCACACCTGAAGAGTCTCTACTCAAAAAGAAGCATGTTTATCCACGGCCCGTTTCTTCTTAGAGAATATCGACCCCAGAACAAACATTTCCAGTTTGCATCTCATACTGACACACACTTTCAGAGTTTCCATTTGGAATGTAGCCCAGGGAGGGGCGGGTGAATGGACTTCCCTAGAGCAGGTAAAGTGGCCACGCCCTCCAGGACTTGGGATGTGATTAGATGCTGACCACCAGGACACCTCGTGTGGGCTCTTCAATGTCATTATTGCACCTAAAATTTTCCTTCTGGGATTTTAAAATGTTTGGCCACCGACCCCAGTCCAGAGGTGGTTTATTTTCAGATCTTGTGGTTTTAAGGTGGTGGTTCTCAAACTTGGGTCAGTAGCAGACCACCTGGGGAACCTGTAGAAAAACAAAGGCCTAGGTCCTGTCCTACTTGGATATTTGTGGCCACTCTTATCCTGAGTGGGCCCCTTCATTAATGAAGCATCTGCGTGCTTCGTTAGTGTCCAGGTGATATCCACTCAAGTTTGAGAATGATGACCTTGGTAGTCCTTGGACTACCAAGCCTCTCAGACTTTTCTGGGTGTACAAGTCACCAAATTGGGTTAAAACGCAGACTGCACTCCAGCTGGTCAACGGTAGGTTCCAGAGTCGGCATTTCTGACCACTCCTGGGTGAGCCATGCTCCACAGAGTAGCAGGGTTCGAAAACAGTGGCTCTCAAATGGGGGTGATTTCACCCCCAGGGGACACCAGGCAATGTTTGGAAACATTGGGGGTTATTAGCATTGGGAGGGGGGATGAGACTGGCATACAGTGGGTAAAAGATAGGGGTACTGCTAAACAGTCTATAATTCCCTCCCCTAATCCCCTCTAAAGTCAAGATTAAGAAACCCTATTCTAGGACACACACATACACACACATACACACACACACACACACACACACACACACACACACACAAAGATGGCTGATAAAAGTGAGCTCAAATGGCAGCCACCATGTTGTTAAATTAGAAGGAACGATGAATCTAACACCCCTCTCTCACAGCCTCAGCCACAGGAGGATTCTCGGTTTACAGAATATGAAAAGAAGCCTACATGTCTGACCCCCGGGTTCGGAAGAGTCCACTTAGAGGAAAAGTGACAGGTGCTGCTGATCATCCGTCGCCTTACCCACATCCTACTGTTTTCAGAATTGCAGATGACAGCCTACACTTTTCCACTTCTTATCCACATATTGAAAATCACACTCATCCACAGAGGAAACCTCTCCTGGAAGCCAGACCTCGAGTGCTCCCACTGACTCAGTGAATTAAAACGAAAATCTAAGGACAGACGCCAAGGTGGCTCTTTCCTGGCTGTCCTCACGAATAAACTGGACCTTTACTGTACACTCACTGCTGCAGCTACACGCCTTTACTTAATTACACAACACAGCTCGCCAGTCACTGTGACACATTTCGCTTTACAGGAAGAATAATGCTACAGGGCTGGATCGTTCGACCTTTTTCTGGAGAAATGATACTCTGTTCAGTCTGTCCAACAGTAGAAATAGGCCCCCTCCTATGCGTCTGGGGTGAGGAGAAGAGGGTGGGGATACAGAGACTGGGGCATTTTCAGGAGCTCCTGCCCAGGCCGATGAGTGTCCCAAAGAGCAAGAGATGGATGTTTGCCCTTACCCCGACCCTATTAGAATAATCGGAAAACAAGATCTCATGGCAGCAGAAAAAGAGTTGTGCTAGAAAATTCTGGACAATCAATATCTACAAGTCAAGAGTAGGGCAACCTGGCATCCTATGATGACTCAGAGTGGCAACCATGCTCACCTACCCGTTCAGCGGTCCACTCAGGTAAAGAACTCTGAAGGAGAGATCTCAACTGCGGGGTGATGGACACGTTCTTGGCATCACTCATTGGCTGGTGGAGGTCCTGGTAGATGAGGCTGTGTGGCCACAGCAAAGAAGGGGAATCTTGGCTGAGGTGTGTGTACAGAAACTTAGGGGTAAGCGAGGTAGATGATTAATGAAGGTGGGACAGTCAGGAGAGGGGTAGCCACAAATATCCCAGTTCTCCCCAAATGTGCTTGTGGCCTGGTTCAAATGTCCTGCCTCCAAGAAGCCTCCCCTTACTTTCTTAAGCAGAATGGTGGTTTCCTCGCCTGTGTTTCCAACAGGTCTTGGTACGCAGCATGAACACAGAGCTCATCAGCAGTAATGAAATTGAGTGTGTGTGTGTGTGTGTGTGTGCGCGCGCGCGTGCGCGCACGCGAGCGCGTGCACATCCTAACAGACTATGGACCCTGGGCAGGAGAAGCCTATGCCTTTATTCACCTCCTAAAGGCCCGGTGCACAAAATGTGTGCCCTCGGGTGAGGGTCCCTCAGCCAGGCTTGTGCCCTCTCACGGTCCAAGAGCCATTAGGGGACATCTGACTGCCACGAAGGTGGGAGAGACTCCTGCCACCATCACTGTGCTCGCCAGCTGTGAGCCCAGCTTCTGGCTGAGTAGCACTCCCCCTGTGGGAACACACCGATTGTGTGTGTGTGTGTGTGTGTGTGTGTGTGTGTGTGTTTCAATCCTCCATTCATTTTTGGGGAGAGTGGAAAAAAGAGGGAAAGACAGAAATATCGATGTGAAAGAAATACATTGACTGGTTGCCTATTACACGATCTCTGACCAGGGCCCAGGTGGGGGGAGGGGTGGGGGAGGGCAGCCTGAAACTGACGTATGTGCCCTTGACCAGACTCAAACCCGGGACCCTTCAGTCTGGGGGCCGACACTCTATCACTGAGCCAAACCAACTAAAGTGGGGCAATGGGTTTGACAGCTCTCTCTACTTGGCCATGGAGCCAGCCTGTGACATGAGCATGGGTTCAGATCAGAGAAGATGAGAACTGTTTGTTCGAACTGGGGTTTTCTTTTGCTGATATGCCTTGCTCTTTTGGCCAAAACAGACACGTGGAGACACGCAATCTCACATTATTAAAACAGCAGCCAACCACTGTCAGGAAGGGTGGTTCCAATCACACCAACACTTGGAAAACATGGCGGTTTATAAGCTATTGGAGGGAGGGAGTATGTACAGTATTTTTCAAGTGTCTAATATAGACTTAACATCATATTAAATAAAAACAAATCACTTCTAAACAGTAAGTGTGCAAGTAAGAATTCCGTTTCTATTGGCCTTTAATTACTAATTAATTCTATACATAAGAAAGAGCTTTTGAATGTTAAAGTGCCACATACGCACAAATTATGGAGACTCACAAATTATCGCTGCTATTATTGGTGCTGCTATAATACCCAGAAGGGCTATGATCGTCGGGTTTACGCTTGGAGATTAATACGCTGTTTGTCTGCCTTTATTTCCCTTGTCAGTAAAGGTTGCCTAGAAGCAAAGATGCTACCACGACAGCTATTCCCCACAATGTGGTGGGCCGTAAGCTATCAAAACAGACTTCACCCTGCAAATGGGCGCCATGAAATCTGGGAAGGAAGGCCAGGAGCCGAGCTAGCTCAGATACATCTGAGGTTCTTGTTTATTTTTTCTTCTCTTCTTTTAAAATATATTTTATTGATCTTTTACAGAGAGCAAGGGAGAGGGATAGTTAGAAACATCAATGAGAGAGAGACATCGATCAGCCGCCTCCTGCATGCCCCCTACTGAGGATGTGCCCGCAACCAAGGTACATGCCCTTGACCGGAATCGAACCTGGGACCTTTCAGTCCGCAGGCCCACGCTCTATCCACTGAGCCAAACCGGTTTGGGCCCTTGTTTATTTTCTGAACTCACCAACCAGAGGGGTCTGCCCCGCTGCACCAAAGCAGAATCCCTCCTCTTGCCTCTACTGTGGGGTAAGCATCTCTTGGGCACACTTGACACACATACGTCTTGGAATGAGATGGGGTGTGTGTGTGTGTGTGTGTGTGTGTGTGTGTGTAGAGGAACGAAAAAGGGGAAGACAGAGACTTGTGGCCCCAAATGAAATGTTCTTCCTGCGATAATAACCTGGGTAAAGTGATCACAATGGGACTTAGCGGTTTAGATGAGTCTTCTCATTCATCCTTGGGGCACATCCTCCTACGAGGCATTCATCCATGGGATGCCATGAGCCCCTCCCAATGACGGATAGAACGGAAACACATCTGAGCTTCCTGTGTAAAAAGTCTTGCAAACATAAATGTCAATATAGGCTTTAAGAAAGCTCATTCAGTTTTGCTTGGAGAATTTTTATTGGTGTTTGTTTTTGAGTGTTTGCTAATCAGTCAAAACCAACTGGCATAGAAGAAATACAGAAGCTCTAAATGACGGGAGGGAAAAGAGATGGAAATGTCTGCTGAGAAAATGTGTATCAGAGAGTGTGACAACTTGACTCGGGTTTGATAGAGGGAGGAACAGAGACAGCGGGGGAGGCAGTGAGGGTGGAGACAGACAAAGCAGGAAAGACTCCAAGAAAAAGGTTTTTTATTGTTTTGTTCTGTTTTTCATTTGTTTGGTTTTTGCAAAGGGGATTAGCTTCTTCCTCCATAGTCTCATTTTCCTTGTCTCAATGGTAATTCTCCTTTCTGCTTCACACAGTAACTCGATGGCATGAACCACAACTGAGGGGCATGCCTCTGTGGACAAACGTTCCATGGAGAGCTGGCACCGTGGGCCATAAGGGACCACATTCCTCTAGGAAGCAGTCATCTATCTCAGCCGCCCCACCCAGACTCATCCTGGTAAATTTCCCTGCCCTGGGAATTGTTTATTTGTTCATTGTTCATTCCTGCAGTCAGTCTGTGCCTACCGAGTCCCAGGCAGCGGACCTGGCTCTGACCAGCGCCTGGAAAGTCAACAGGTCCAGGTGGCTACAGGGATGCACCTGTCTCACCTCCTCCCGATGCCCCTGGACAGCAGGTCAGTTGAGCTCACTGGCCGGTGAACAAACAAAAACATGGCCATTCTGGAGAACACGCCAACTCAGCCCAAGAGGCTTCTCTCCGTCTCTAGGCTACAAGCTTCATCCCTCCCACACTGTTTGTAGACCGTCTCTGTGCTAAGCATCTTTCTACAACAGTGAGCAAATCAAAACCAAACACCTGCCCTCACATTCTAGAGCAGCGGTTCTCAACCTGTGGGTCGTGACCCCTTTGGGGGTCTAACGACCCTTTCACAGGGGTCGCCTAAGACCATCGGAAAATGTAGATATTTACATCACGATGCATCACAGTAGTAAAATTTCATGGTTGGGGGTCACCACCACATGAGGAACTGTGTGCAAGGGTCGCGGCCTTAGGAAGGTTGAGAACTACTGTTCTAGAGGAAGAGACAGAGAGGTGAGCCAGTGCCAATTTAACTTCTCTGTGCCTCAGTTTCCTCATCTGCCACATGGGGATGCTAATGTAATCACACGGATGCGGCCAGAACCTACTGAGTTAATTCACAGAAAGCATCTGCAGTGCCTGGGCATGCTCAATAAAGGCCAGCCGTCATTATTATGATCACTATCCTGGCTGCCAACCAGCATTCAGGTGTCCAGAGCTTAACACAACATGTGGCTTCCGCTGGGTCTTGGCGAGGGTGTCTGGCACCCACGTCCCCAGACATGACAGCTCTGGGTGAAGATAAATCACACTTTGTTTATGCTTGACAAGTGGGAACGGAATAACAACAGTCTCTTCCCACGCTGGAAAGATTCCACACAGCCCGTATTGCCACTTTTTCAGATTGGGTGTGGGCGGGGGAGGGGGATGGGAGGACGATACAATGGAGGGTTTTAGTCAAGAGGACAAGAACTGTAATTAACCCAACAGAGAGCCTATGGAGCACGGTGAGGGTCAGGTGTAATGAAATATACCCTTAGGTCAGAGTTCAATCTTAGTTTACCATGAAGTTGGTAAAGTGACTAGGAGAAGGCATTTTTGTCCCCAAGCCTGGCCAGTGTGGCTCATTGGTTGAGCATTGAACTATAAACCAGGAGGACACGGTTCAATTCCCAGTCAGGGCACATGCCTGGTTTGCAGGCTCAATCCCCAGTGTGGGGCATGCAGGAGGCAGCCAATCCATGATACTCTCTCAACACTGATGTTTCTAACTCTCTCTCCCTCTCCCTTCCTCTCTGAAATCAATAAAAATACATTTTTAAAAAGCAAACTCTGAACACACACAGTTGTATGGCAAGAACAAATGCAAGGAACCAGAATACAGTAAGTACTCAATTAACGTAGGTCCCCACCCCTTTCCTAACAGGGGGAAATCCATGTCCATACTATACTGGCCCTGTAGATCGGCACAAGTTCCTTTCTGAATGCAGGCTTCACTCAGATGGAAAGTGTTTCTAGACACACACTGGAGGCTACTGGAGCCTTTTATAGAGAAACTAGAGGCCCGGTGCACCAAATCCATGCACCAGTTGTGTGTCCCTCAGCCCAGCCTGCACCCTCTCCAATCTGGAACCCCTCAAGGGATGTCCAACTGCCCGCTTAGGCCCGATCTAGTGGGACATCCCTCTCACAATCCAGGACTGCTGGCTCCCAACTGTTCGCCTGCCTGCCTTTCTGATTGCCCTAGCCGCTTATGCCTGCCAGCCTGATCACTTCCTAACCACTCCCCTGCCAGCCTGATTGATGCCTAACTTCTCCCTTGCCAGCCTTATTGCCCCTAACTGCCCTCCCCTGCAGGCCTGGTCCCTCCCCCTCAACATCTCTCCCCTGCAGGCCTAGATCCCCCCAACTGCTCTTTCCTGCAGACTTGATCACTCCCAACTGCCTTCCCTTGCAGGCCTGGACCCTCCCAACTGCCCTCCCTTGCTGGCCTAACCCCTCTCAACTGCCCTCCTCTGCTGGCCATCTTGTGGCAGCCATCTTATGTCCATATGGAGGCAGCCATTTTTGACCACATGGGGGCAGCCATCTTGTGTGCTGGAGTGATGGTCAATTTGCACATTACTCTTTTATTAGATAGGATAAGGATGAAACAAAGTAAGCACACAAAAAGCAGGGGGAAGTGTGTGAAGGGCAGTATTTGCAATGGAAGATGGGAAACAGAGGAAAGAGACCCCAGCCTCTGCCTCAAACTGGCCAAACATCCTTGAGAGAAACTGGAAGACATGTGGCCTATTTTTGCAAACATACACCTCCTATCGAGACAAGAAGGGAGATGCCCACTCTATTTGCCTTCTGCCAGACCGACAGGAAATAAACCAGAACTACTGCCAACTCATTTCGAAAAGACATTTCTTAAAGCCACGGCAAGAGACAAGCTTGATGGAGATAAGCAAGTTCCAAAACTCTGCCAAGGCAGCAAAAGCATTTTTATTCATGTGAACTGCCCCAAAATTCACCCGGAGAAAAAGAATCCCAAATGCACACACAAAACTCACTGAACTTACTTTTTTTAAAGCAGTAAGAGTGCTAATTTTTTCAGGGGAAACCCCAGCCTCTTTTCTTCCTAGATCTTCAAGGAGACTCGGTTCTGTGATGTCTATAAAATACACACGCTCGTGACATGGCCACCGGGAGCAGCCAGTGAGACACACAGACCATTGACACAAGGACTGGGATCAGGAGGGAGCAAAAACCACGAAAACGTATGTTTGGGGCACTGCTGATGGAAGCCTGAAAAAATGCCCGCCGAGGGCACTCCTCTGAGATGCTCTCACAGGTCCCAGTGGGTCAAGCACGACCTCATCAATGTGCCCCAAAGATTGACCCCTGAGGAGTCGATGTTAGGGAACCTCGGTCGCTGGTCCTCAGTTTCCTCCCTATGGCGTGGATGTAATCTTTAACCTGAGGGGCTCATTGGGGTCATGTTTATAAAGATGCTTTGTGAGCGACAGGGACCTGTGTGCTCACGTGAGCAAGCGCCGGCTCTCGCACACACGGGGAGACGCCCCTGCAGCTTTCCTGCACAGAATACTAGTAAAATGTGCACAGTGTGCTCAATAAATACGGCAACAGTTCATCTCAGAGCCCCGCATGGCCCTTTTCATTTAACACCAGGCTTTGGCGAGCCTTCCCGAACGGGGAGAAGAGAGAAGTGAACACCCCACCCTGTGATGTGCAGGACTGAGATGTGTTCTAATTAGCTTGCCTGGAAACACCGCTAGCCTAGCAACCAGGCTGAGAACTAGCCAGCTCTTAAAGAGACACAGAGCTTTCAGCGTGGAGAGCATGGCCCTCGCAGGCCAGGCCTCTGGGGTCCAGGGTTTCTGGTCACGTGGGGAGGCCCTGCGTCCCAGGATGTGAAAGATCAGGGAGCAGAGGAATCTGTCATGGAGCAGCTGGGGGAGCTGGGGGTCAGGGTCTCAACTAATGTCCCTCCTCGCTAACATCCCGCCACGAATCCCACCCACCTGGCAGAATTAGTGAAATCACAGAGGTTACCCGCCGCCTCCATTAATAACTTAGGACAATAGGGGACCACTCAAGAATTTTGCAGCCGCCGAAACCGGTTTGGCTCAGTGGATAGAGCGTCGGCCTGCGGACTGAAAGGTCCCAGGTTCGATTCCAGTCAAGGTCATGTACCTTAGTTGCGGGCACATCTCCAGTAGGGGGTGTACAGGAGGCGGCTGATCGATGTCTCTCTCTCATCGATGTTTCTAACTCTCTATCCCTCTCCCTTCCTCTCTGTAAAATATCAATAACATGTATTTTTTTAAAAAAGAATTTTGCAGCCACGTCTAGGCCTGTTGAGGGAAGGTAGGTCTCCTTCCCAGGGGGCCTTTACACAGCTTTCCCCCTCAACAGACTGACCCCCCATGGGGCATTCTGCCCGCTCTGGCCCCTCCGCTTCTTTTTAACCAAAAGAAGACTAAGAGAGAAAAATCTAGCAACCGAAAAATGCATTTTTCTCTACGGGCACCCACATGTCGGCCAGCAAGAGGAACATGGAATTATCATAATACGTTTTCTCAAGATTAGTTTTTATATCTCCAACTGTGCTAAAATGTGAATTTTGTCCAAATCAAGAAATAACTTGAGACGTGTACAGAAGGGGAAGAGATTATAGCAAAATCAATATTAACAAGAGTGAAATTGCAAGGCGAGCGGCAATAAAAGCCTTTCCCCAGCCAAGGAAAGAGATCTCATCGTGGAATTATAATAAATTACTTCGGTCTTATCACTGGCTAACTCGCCCGAATATTAGCAGCCTTGAGGCTACATTTTCTTTCAACCAAAGAACGCATTTCGGCCGTGGCTTCTGATGCAAACCAGAGTGGGCAGCATCCGAGGGACAATGTTACCTTGTGAGCTTGTACGGGAGCTCGTTATTTTCCACGGGCTCCATCCGCTCACCCTCTCAGACTTCTCTGCGAGACGTCATTTTAAAAAAATATTCTGATTGATTTCAGAGAGAGGAAGGGAAAAAGCAGAGAGAAATACAAGCATCAATGATGAGAGAGAATCATCCACCGGCTGCCTCCTGCACATCTCACACTGGGGATCGAGCCCACAACAGGGGAATGTACCCCGACGATGCTCAACCACTGAGTCAGCCTCCCTCCATCACTGTGAGATGCAAGCCACCTCCCCAAATAGCCCGAGAGGGTGGGCCCATCCCCAGGGAGACAGGTTTGGTTCCGACATACGGATGAGAATACCTACCAGCCTCCCTTACAGAGAGGAAGGGAGAGAGATATAAAGTCGGAAACATTGATGAGAGAGAGACATCGATCAGTTGCCTCCTACACACTCCACAGTGGAGATGTGCCCGCAAGCAGGGTACATGCCCCCAACCGGAATCGAACCTGGGACCTTTCAGTCCGCAAGCCAACGCTCTAGCCACTGAGCCAAACCGGTCTCGGCTAAATAAAAACATCATTTTTATTTAGATGCTGCATCTGGTCCTTCCAACAAGGCTATTTGTGGACATGGATATTTGACTTTCACATCATTTTGATGAGTTACAAAACACTCTTCTTCCTTTGAGAAATATTTTCAACTGGGGAAGAACGCCTAATGCAATTCCAAACAAGGGTCTTTCCTCCTCCATTTGCATGAGTTGCGTTCCTTGAAAATTCAGTATAAACTGAGCCACACACAAAAATGTACAGCAGGTCTATGAACATGTGTTTCTTTTAATATATTTCATTGATTTTTTACAGAGAGGAAGGGAGAGGGAGAGAGAGCTAGAAACATCGGTGAGAGAGAAACATCAATCAGCTGCCTCTTGCACACCTCCTACTGGGGATGTGCCCGCAACCAAGGTGTGGTTCCAACATATGGATGAGAATACCTACCAGCCTCCCTGGTCCGGTGCCAGGGAACATGGATGAGCTCTACAAACATGGACTCATTTCAACCTGCAACAACCCTGTGGGGCAAGTTCTATTGCTGTTAGTTATTTCAGAAGAGAGATACTGAGGCTCTGAGAGGTGAATAGCTTCGCCAAGGCCTCAGAACTCATGGCATAACAGGGATTCCAAGCCAGGCCGTCTAGCTCCACATCGGGCTCATACTCTCCCCCACTGCCCCATCCATAAGCTTCTCGAGGGACATCCAACATTCAGAGCATCCAACAGGGGGACGTCCAGTTCTGGAGGCTGAAGTCCCAAACCAAGTTGTTGGCGGGTTGGTTCCTGCTGAGGGCTGTGAGGGAAGGACCTTTTCCAGGCTCCTGTCCTTGGTTTATAGACCGTCATCGTCTTCCTGTGTCTTTTCTCTACGTGTGTCTCTGTACCAAAATGTCCCCTCTTTGTAAAGACACCCGTCATGTTGGATTAGGGCCACCCTATGACTTTGTCTTAGTTACGTCTGCAACTCCCCTATTTCCAAATAATTCTGAAGTCCTTGGGGTTAGGTCTTTAACATATGAACTCTGAGTGGGGGCACAATTCAACCCATAAAATGTCCTCATTAAATTAGCTACTGTCTATAATGCACGTAGTACATTCTGTGCGTATTCTGGGTGTCCAGTAAGTAGCTTTTATTATCATTATTTCTATAGTTGCCTTTTTTCTCCCAAGAATCGTAATGGAAGACAAGGTCATAAAAATTTCAGAGGTGCGCAGAGCAGCTAAATCCACAGATTTCCAAAACATCAGGCAAACAAGACATGCCTCTGGCTAGACACGCTTTACTAAACATACCACACCTGGCCTAACGGAGGCCTCTCCTGACTCAGCCAGTCAACCTCCAAGGCTAGCCCAGCTTGCCACCAAATAGCCCACCAAAGTCTACAGCCTGTCCCATTAACACTGCAACTGATTCAGTTCTGTAAAACTTAACCAACATGTATTTTCTGCCCTCATTCATTCATTCATTCATTCTAAAAATATTCACGCACTGATCTGGGCCAGTTCCATTCTAGACACTGGAGATATATATGGGGACACAGAAAGAGTCTCTGTCTTCAAGAAGCATTCTAATGGGCAAGACAAATAATAAACACGTAAGACAATTTAGAAAGATACTTTACGATAAAGAAGAAGTGCCATGAAGAAAATAAGGGAGAGATGCAAGAGGATTCATCTTAGACAAAGAGTCAAGGAAGTTTCTCGAATGATGCAAAGGAAGAGGCCAGGTAAAGACCAGGGGAAGAACCCTAAGCAAAGGTGTGAACGAGGCACCAGGAAGGATGTGAGGAAGACCAGGCACTAGAGCATGCTGAGCCAGGGAGAGAATCCAGATAAAGCAGTGGGAGGGCAGGAGCAGACCCTGTAGGGTCCTCTCAACATGGGTAGGAATTTGAAGTTTTCCAACCAAACCTCATGAGTGGTAAAACACATGTCATATCCTCCCAACAGAGTGACCCAGATCTTCTTGCCTCTTGGGCTGGGGTTCCAATGACAAAGAAGGAAGTAGCACTACAGGGTGGAAGTCAGTGGGGGAGGAGGAGGGCAGGAAAGACATAAGGAGTGAAGGTAGACCCCTGGGAAAGGAGGTGAGGTTGAGGAAACAGGGAAGCGGGGCTGGCGGCTGTGGGAATCCCGGTTCAGACAGTGGTGAAAAATTAAGTTCTTGCCGAAACCGGTTTGTCTCAGTGGATAGAGCGTTGGCCTGCGGACTGAAAGGTCCCAGGTTCGATTCCGGTCAAAGGCATGTATCTTGTTTGCAAGCGCAGCCCCAGTGGGGGGCGTGCAGGAGGCGGCTGGTCGATGTCTCTCTCTCATCGATGTTTCTGACTGTCCTTCTTCCTTCCTCTCTGTGAAAAATCAATAAAATAAGTCTAAAAAAAAAAAGAATTAAGTTCTTAAGAATGGTCACTCACACACCGATGTTTGTCCTCTGGCCACATGTGTTTCAGCTCCCCTTAGGAACAGGGTCTTTCCCAGGAGGCTGTCAGGCTTTCTCTGATTATTTCTCAGATGATGATGGCCTTTGGCACCTCCGCGGTCCACCCTGAATGCACGCCTGGCAGCTGGCATCAAAGCACACTTTTCAAAGCATCATGAACGCACCTAACAAATACTCCCTGACAATGATGCATGAGTCTCAGCCCTCTCATAATGGGCAGAACGGAGCCTGAAGTGCCAGCCTCAAGCTGAGGTGCAGGACAGACCACGAGAGGCTGCTGTTGACCACAAAAGGTGGTAAGACTGGGGAACTACAGCTGAGCCACCTAGAGATGCCCACCATGCGGAACCCTCCCCTTACCAAACCCTCCCCCAATGCTAGACCCCGCCTATACTGAATGCCCCCCTCCCAGACACCCCACATGCTGGATGCCCCCCACCCCAGACACCCCCCGTGCTGGATTCCTTCATCCCTGAGAGCCTTTACCCAAAACACATCTCTGACCATAAGTTCAATTGGTATGAGTGCGATGTTAGAATTTCAGCACTTTTATATTCTACAATGGCAGAATATAATAGAAAAATTAAAAGTCCAGACGATGAGCCCTCATTTGCAATACAACAAACCGAAGTCCAAAGTGCAGCAGGCAGTGCCTCGATGATGAGCCACAGAGCGACTCAATGTAGAGCATGGGTGGCTTTTGTTTGAATTGTTAAGCGTTTATTTTTATGTGCATCAGGGAGAACTATAACTAGCACCTCCGTTGATTTTTTAGAAATTATTAGTTAGGGAAAATAGGCAACACTGGCATGGTATCACCACCAAAACTGTTCAGCAGGTATTCATTTCTTTTTCTTTTTTTTAATATATTTTATTGACTTTTTTACAGAGAGGAAGGGAGAGGGATAGAGTTAGAAACATCGATGAGAGAGAGACATCGATCAGCTGCCTCTTGCACGTCCCCTACTGGGGATGTGCCCACAAACAGGATACATGCCCTTGACCGAAATCAAACCCGGGACTTTTCAGTCCGCAGTCCGACACTCTATCCACTGAGCCAAACCGGTTTCGGCCAGCAGGTTTTTTTGACTCCCGAGGATTTGCCTGCAGTGGTCTGGAGCTACATATTGGGTCAAAAGTAAATAGCTGGATGGAGCTGGAGAGCATCATGCTAAGTGAAGTAAGCCAGTCAATGAAAGAAAAACACCACATGATGTCACTCATTTATGGATAATAAAGAACATTAGAAACTGATGAACAAAAGGATAGATACAGAGGCAGGAAAGCATCAAACAGACTGTCAAACTACAGTGGGAAGGTTAGGGAGAGGTGGGGTAGATAGGAGATCAACCAAAGGACTTGTATGCATGCGTAGAAGCATAACCAATGGATGTAAGACATTGGGGTGTTAGGGTATACTTGGGAGGGGGGGCAATGAGAAGATATGTATACATGTAATACACCAATAAAAAAAATTTTAATAGAAAAAAAAAAGTAAATAGCGGCTAAGGAATGCTTCTGGCATGAAGGAGACCGTTCAACCACCATGGGTGTACACGTGGGGCACCAATGTTAACTCACATACGCTCTCCTATATGCGTGTGCAGAGCAGGCTCCCGCTCAGTGACGCCACGCATTCTGTGCCCGCTCCTGATGGACTTGTGCACTGTACACGGGACAGAAAACCAATCATGATGCCCCACCTCAGCCCCTGGCACATGGACAGCAATGCCCACTGGACAATACCACCAGGTACAGAGAGTAACCAAGGGCAGACCACCTACAAGGGGCTCCTAAAGGGCTGTGTAGCCTGAGCAGGCAACGTGAACTCTCTCTGCCCCAAATTTCTTCCTGAAAGTTACGTAAACCTACAACAGCTTAGCACGTGCTGGGCACAGGAGTTCAATAAGTGCTTTCAGGGGCTAAAACGGCACCCGCCTGAAAGGGGTGCTCAAGCTAAATGAGTCAACTTCGTACGGCACTTAGACTAGGGTCTGGCTACCTCAGCACCACTGCTCTCAGCAACATCCTCCTCAGTCACAAGAGAGAAAAATTCGGCCCTAGCCGGTTTGGCTCAATGGATAGAACATCGGCCTGCGGACTGAAGGGTCCTGGGTTGGATTCCAGTCAAGGACACATGCCCAGGCTGTGGGCTCTATCCCCAGTAGGAGGCGTGCAGGAGGCAGCCTATCAATGATTCTCTCATTATTGATGTTTCTCTCTCTCTCCTTCTCCCTTCCCCTCTGAAGTCAATAAAAATATTTTTTTTAAAAAAAGAGAAAAACTCTGAAGCAACAATGTCATCACTCATCTGGTTATATGTTCATATATCTGTATACATGTGTGTACAAGTCATTTTCCCTTTCCTTGCCTTTCCCACTAAATTTTAGGCCCCCTAAAACTGACACCCC
>JAAGEH010000449.1:0-37157 GCA_011751065.1 Lasiurus cinereus | reverse complement strand
CACACACTCACACACACATACTCATACACACACCCACACCCACACACTCTCACACACAGAAACACACACACTCATACACACACACAAACACACACACACACTCACACACAGTCACACACACTCACAGTTGCACACACTCACAGTTGCACACACACACACAGTCACACATATACACACATACACACATTTATACACACACTTATACACACACCACAATCACACACACACTCATACACTCACACACACACACACACACACACACAGTGGCATTTCGATGCCTGGGTACAAACTCTCTCTCCTATAAAGAGACTGACACCGAGGTCAGAGGCCGTTCACGCTGCCGCCTTTTCACACGTAATGCCCCCCCCTTCCCCTTCCTCATGCCTTCCCCGGAGCCAGACACGGTGGCCTGGGACAGCCATGTGTTCCCTACGATGAACGGTCCCTTGTCACCGCCCCATCCAAATCCCAAGCTCTCGGAGGGCAGGCAGAGGGCATGCCCCGTCCTCTCCCCCTCCACCCCCCGCACCCCGCACCCTTGCTCTCAGCTGGGGTGCTGGCATGGGACGGGAGCACGGATTCGTGTCTCCACTCTCCTGCCCGTCCCTGGCCGCGACAGATGCTCCCGAGAATTCCCATCCAGGCCCGGAGCCGGAGCTAAAGAGGAAACTCGGGGAGAACAATGGCAATGCTGAAACAATTCTGGGAAACCTCATTGTCCGGGGATCTTTTCTTTCAAAAAAAAATCATCATCATCATAAACGCGAGTGAGCCGGAGAAGAGGGCGCTGTCTGAAACCAGGAAACAGCCGTGGGCGACCCGCGGACGCTGCCCGCGGTCAGGGCCGGGGGAGAGGAAGCTGGGCAGGTGCCAGGACCGTCACGGAGCGGCCTGCCAGCGGATGCGATCATGGGCTTCGGCTAAAGAGATGGTCTACACAGCCTTTCCTCTCTCGGGGCGGAGACTGCGTCTACAGCTCCGAGGGCTAACGCGTGGGAAAAAGCATGGGCCTGCCCAGATATGCCATCATCAGCTCTTTTTTAAAAAATAAACATATTTCATTGATTTTTCACAGAGGAAGGGAGAGGGATAGAGAGTTAGAAACATCGAGGAGAGAGAGACATCCATCAGCCGCCTCCTGCACACCCCCTACTGGGGATGTGCCTGCCACCAAGGTCCATGCCCTTGACCGGAATCGAACCTGGGACCCTTCAGTCTGCAGGCCGACGCTCTATCCAGAGCCAAACCGGTTTCGGCCATTCATTTATTTTTTTATATATTTTATTGATTTTTTTACAGAGACGAAGGGAGAGGGATAGACAGTTAGAAACATCGATGAGAGAGAGACATCTATCAGCTGCCTCCTGCACACTCCCTACTGGGGATGTGCCCGCCACCCAGGTCTGAGCCACACCAGTTAGGGCTACTTCATCTCTTTCGTATGAGAAAGCAGGAAGGAATCATTCCAATTTTATTTCTAGAATAATAATAGCCCTAGCCGGTGTGGCTCAGTGGATAGAGCGTCGGCCTGCGGAGCAAAGGGTCCTGGGCTCGATTCCGGTCAAGGGTACATAACCTCGATTGCAGACTCATGCAGGAGGCAACCAATCCATGCGTTTCTCTCACATCGACGTTTCTCTCTGTCTCTCCCCCTCCCTTCCACTCTCTCTTAAAAAAATCAACGGAAGCCCTAACCGGTGTGGCTCAGTGGATAGAGCGTCGGCCTGCGGACTCAATGGTTCCAGGTTCGATTCCGGTCAAGGGCATGGACCTTGGTGGCGGGCACATCCCCAGTAGGGAGTGTGCAGGAGGTAGCTGATCAGTGTTTCTCTCTCATGGATGTTTCTAACTCTCTCTCCCTCTTCCTTCCTCTCTGTAAAAAAAAAAAAAAATCAATAAAATATATATATTTTTAAATCAACGGAAAAAATATCCTCAGGTGAGGATTAACAAAACGACAAAAAAAAGAGAGAGAGAGAGAAAAGACAAGAACACAGGGATTGACAGGTGAAAAGGCCTTTGCGTGTGTCAAAATACTTCCATCAATACCTAAATCAGTGTGAACGCGCTTCCCCAAAGGGACCAGTAGGTGGCGGACGTGCACTAGAAATGCTCTATGTCAGTGGTTCTCAACCTTCCTAAGGCCGCGACCCTTGCATACAGTTCCTCATGTGGTGGTGACCCCCAACCATGAAATGTTGCGACTGTGATGCATCGTGATGTAAATATCTGCATTTTCCGATGGTCTTAGGCGACCCCTGTGCAAGCGTTGTTCGACCCCCAAAGGGGTCGCGACCCACAGGGTGAGAACTGCTGCTCTATGTGCTGCCCCATCCCAGTCTCTCCCCAGATGTTTGCCTTTAGGGGGAGTTCCCGGGAGATAAGGGATTTTGCCTGGTCCTCTCCGGCTTTGCCCAGCACCCCTCCTGCCACTCCTGCCTGGCTCAGGCTGGGTCCTGTGGGACTGAGCACGTGGAGGTGGGAGGACCAGCGTCTCACCTCACCTGCCAGCAGGACCAGGCCAGGAACCTGGACGACCTCAGGGGCCGCTGAGTCCCCTTTGGGGTATCCCCAGGGCCGCCTCAGACCCTGCTTCCCACCCCGGTCCCACCACTGGAAAGGTGCCACAGGTGAGAATGGCTTTCTTTCTTCTTTTATTAAAAAGCTTTTTTATGCTAAGACCGGTGTGGCTCAATGGATAGAGCGTCGGCCTGCGGACTCAAGAGTCCCGGGTTTGATTCCGGTCGGGGGCATGGACCTTGGTTGTGGGCACGTCCCCAGTAGGAGGTGTGCAGGAGGCGGCTGATGGATGTCTCTCTCTCATCGATGTTTCTGACTCTCTATCCCTCTCCCTTCCTCTCTGTAAACAATCAATAAAATATATTTTTTTAAATATATATTTTTTTATGATATAAGTCTAACCAGTGAACACAGACAACAGGGGCGTGAGAGCATGAGTGGAGGGATTGGGGGCGGGGGGTAATGGGGGGTAATGGGGGACTAAGGACACATAGGCAACACCTTAATCAATAAAGAAATTTAAAAAAAATAAAAAATAGCAGAGACCGGTTTGGCTCAGTAAATAGAGCGTTCGTCGGCCTGCGGACTGAAAGGTCCCAGGTTCGATTCCGGTCAAGGGCATGTACCTTGGTTGTGGGCACATCCCCAGTAGGAGGTGTGCAGGAGGCAGCTGATCGATGTTTCTCTCTCATTGATGTTTCTAACTCTCTATCCCTCTCCCTTCTTTGTAAAACATCAATAAAATATATTTTTAAAAAACACACACACACACAAAAGGGAAAGAGAAAAGTGAAAATGTAAACTTCACTAGGCAAAGCCTGATCGTTCATGATATTCATTTACGAGATCACTGTCGTGGAAATGATTACTTTTTCATTGATTAGAGAGAGGGAGATGGAGAGAGAGAGAAACATCGCTGATGAGAGAGAATCCTAGACCAACTGCCTCTTGCACGCCTCCTCCTGGGGACCGAGCCTTCACCCCGGGCCTGTGCCCTTGACCGCTAATCGGCACGTGACCTCCTGGTTCCTCGGCCCATGATCGACCTCGGTGACCACACGTGGCTGCGGATTTGCCGTCTGCAATGACACGCCTCCGTGTCCTTCCGGGGCGAGCGAGGAGCTGGGTTACCCACTGGGAGGCCCAGGCCCTGCCCTCCGCCACAGGCCACAGCTCACTCCCCCCCTCTCCCCCGCGTGCTACCCCCACCCCCCCGCCACCCCAGGAGAAAATAAGCGATGGATGCCAATATTTACATGGGGAACGTGTGACACGCAGGTTCATGCTTTGAAAAAGGGAGGGGAAACGATCCTCTGCGAGTTGTTATCCACACGCACTTGGCAAGGAAACGGCCTCCTGGCCGGGATCCCGGGCCTGCGGTCCCAGGCCCTCCGCCGAGGCCAGAGGGCAGCGGGGGATGGAGCCCAGCGAGAGCTCGGCTTCCTGGGGTTCACAGACTCACAGCGGCTCCGGGTCCACAGGAGGGAGGATGCCCAGGAGGAATCAGCACCAGCTCTCTCCCACCTCTCTCCCATTGGCAGAGGGGGGGTAGGGCTCCTCATTCCATCGGGAGGCTAAAAGGGCCACTGAGCCCCAGCAAGGGGGACCTAGAGACCTGGACCTATGGACCAGGAGGTGGTGGGCTCCATCCGCAGTATGCGCGTGCAGGAGGCAGCTGATCCATGATTCTCTCTTATCATGGATGTTTCTCTCTCTCTCTCCCTCTCCCTTCCTCTCTAAAATCAATTAAAAATATGTTTTTGTTTTTGTTTTGTTTTTTTATATATATATTTTATTGATTTTTTTTACAGAGAGGAAGGGAGAGGGATAGAGAGCTAGAAACATTGATGAGAGAGAAACATCGATCAGCCACGTCCTGCACGCCCCCTACTGGGGATGTGCCCACAACCAGGATACATGCCCTTGACCAGAATCGAACCTGGGACCCTTCAGTCTGCAGGCCAATGCTCTATCCACTGAGCCAAACTGGTTTGGGCTAAAAATATGTTTTAAAAAATACATATAATTGTAGCACATTTCCTTCTTACATTGCCTAGAAATGTAATAAAGGACATAGACACGGAGTGGCCAGATGATTGTGATCTCTGAATGCATCATCATCTGGCCACTCTGTGTCTATCCTATAGAATAAAAGGCTCATATGCCAATTGTCCCCTCGACCAGGAGTTCGACCAGCAGGCAGGCTGGCCAACCGCCCATGTCCCCTCCCCCTGGCCAGGCTGGCCGGACCCACCCATGCACGAATTTGTGTACTGGGCCTCTAACACACACATACACACACACACACACACACACACACACACACTGGGTGCCCAGATGATTATGCGTTCAGAGATCATCATCACCTGGCCACTCTGTGTATACTGTATTTAAACGATTATATATTACACAGAGAGTGTATACACTACTGAAAGAGAAATTGTGTACAGTATTTTCTTTCTTTTTTAACATATTTTTATTGATTTCAAAGAGAGAGAGAGAGAGAAACATCAACGATGAGAGAGAATCACGGATTGGCTGCCTCCTGCAGGCCCCACCCTGGGGATGGAGCCCACAGCCCGGGCCTGTGCCCTGACCGGGAATCGAACCCCAGACCCTTCCGTCCAACACAGTCTTGACGCTCTACCCACTGAGCCACACCAGCCAGGGCTGCCCAGTGTTTTTCAAAGCTTCTGGGAGAAGACGGCCCATTCTTGGCACACAGGGAGTCAGCAGCCAGGTGCCTGTTCCAGGAAAGAGATTGCTGAATTCGAAAGAAAAAAAAAGCAACAAAAAAACACAAAGGCCTTCACCCGCAAATACATCACCACGCATGTCCAGTGGGAGGGTCAGAGGCCGGCTTGGCAGCCAGAACAAAGCAAAGCTTGTCCTCCAACCTCTCTGGCCCCTCTCGCCTGAAGTAAATTTGGAGCTAATTAGCTTTCAAGACTTTTCCGGGTGTTTTTTTTTTTTCTTTTTCCACAGTGACAAGACAAAGAGGCAGAGCTAAGAGGAAAACCAGATGTGGGAGTTTTCTGGTCATCGGTTTGTGGACGATCCATACTTATTTGTCAGCGTGACAGCCGGGGTCTGGCTGAACTCCAACCTCATTGGTCTTGGGAGGGAGGGGGTGCGGTCTGATTGAGTGTGCAGGGGGCCTGGCGGCATCCTTCCTGGGGGACTCTGTTGTGTTAGAGGTCTTGGGGGGCTCTGTGAAGATTTCCCAACATCCCAGGGGCCGGAGAAATGACATCGGGTGTTCGCACGGGCGTGGGGCCTTCCCACGTGCATCGCGCCCTCTCTGCTCTGTCCACGCGTGAATTTCTGTTACTGAGAACAGGGCAATGAGAATCCAAGAAGATCCAGTCCTCTGCTGACGGGCACCGAGGCTGTTTCCAAATTGTGGCTATTGTAAATTGTGCTGCTATGAACATAGGGGTGCATTTATCCTTTCTGATGGGTGTTTCTACTTTCTTGGGATATATTCCTAGGAGTGGGATTGCTGGGTCCAATGGGAGCTCCATTTTTAGTTTTTTGAGGAAACTCCATACTGTTCTCCACAGTGGCCGCACCAGTCTGCATTCCCACCAGCAGTGCACAAGGGTTCCTTTTTCTCCGCATCCTCGCCAGCACTTGCCTTTTGTTGATGTGTTGATGATAGCCATTCTGACAGGTGTGAGATGGTACCGCATTGTCGTTTTGATTTGCATCTCTCGGATGATTAGTGACTTTGAACATGGTCCATCTACACAATGGAATACTACCGCTGCCATTAAAAAGAAGGAATTCTTACCATTTGCAGCAACCTGGATGGACCTGGAGAGCCTTATGCTCAGTGACATAAGCCAGGCAATGAAGGAGAAACACCACGTGATCTCACTCATTTGTGGATAATAAAGAACATTATAAACTGATGAACAAAAGGATAGATACAGAGGCAGTAAAGCTTCAAACAGACTGTCACATTACAGCAGGAAGATGAAGGAGAGGTGGGGTAGATAAGAGATCAACCGAAGGACTTGTATGCGTGCATGTAAGCATAACCAATGAACACAGACACTGGGGTGTTGGGGTATGCCTGGGAGGGGGGGCAATGGGGAGATATGTATACATGTAACACAATAAAAATAAAAATAAATAAGGAGAATCCAAGAGGAGAGACGATGAGGCGGTGGTTTCTCCCAGAAGCTGTCTGTGAGAAGCCAGCCAAAGACGAGATCATGCAGATGGCTCCGGGGTAGAGCGTCTTCGGCCTGCAGACGGAAAGGCCCCGGGTTTGATTCCGGTCAAGGGCGCGGACCTCGGTGGCAGGCGCTGGGGCAGGGCGTGTGCAGGAGGCGCCCAATTATTGCGTTTCTCTTGCATGGATGTTTCTCTCCCTGTCTTTCCCTCCCTCTTCCACTCTCTCTAAAATCAACGGGAACATATCCTGGGGTGAGGATTTAAAAAAAAAAAAAAAAAGAGCCGAAACCGGTTTGGCTCAGTGGATGGGGCATTGGCCTGCAGACTGAAGGGTCCCAGGTTCGGTTCTGGTCAAGGGCATGTACTTGTTGGGGGCACATCCCCAGTGGGGATATGCAGGAGGCAGCTGATCGATGTTTCTAACTCTCTCCTCCTCTCTCTTCCTCTTGTAAATATATCAATAAAATATATTAAAATAAATAAATAAATGAAAAATAAAAACAAACAGATGAGCAGGATAGACCGGAGAGTTCTTTAAGGACCTCCGTCTAATTTCTCTAAGACCCTGGCCCCGTGATGGCCCGTGATTTGGTTTGGTTCCTAAAGAATGAAGTTTTAGTCTCTGACAACACACAAGTGCATTCGAACCAAAGCTCTCTGTGCAGCTCAGAGCCCGGATCAGCAGCTGATTCAAGATCCCAAAATGCACCCGGCCAGTGTGCTCAGGGGCCGAGTGTCACCCTGTGAACCAGGAGGTGACGGTTCCATTCCCGGTCAGGGCACGTGTCTGAGTTGCGGGCTCGATTTCCAATAGGGCTGTGCAGGAGGCAGCCAGTCAATGATTCTCTCTCATTATTGATGTTTCTACCTCTCTCTCCCTTCCTCTCTGAAATCAATAAAAATATATATAATTCGTGCAAGGGCCCCTCGCAGCCCCTATTTCGTCCGGAAGGTCATTCAGCTGTTTGGTCTAATTAGCATATTAGCTCTTTATTATATAGGACCTCTCTCTTTCTCTCTCTTTCCATATATATATATATACACATACTGTATATACATATATATAATTCAAATTATATATATAATATACAAAATATATTATATATGCTATATATAATAATTATATATAATACGCATCATATATGTTATGTGTCATGTTATATATTGTATATTATAATATATGTTATATATTATATAATATATTATGTATTTATATATTATATATTTATATTATATATTATATAATATATATTTTATGTTATGTTATATATAATATATAATGTGCATAATGCATTATATATTATATGTTTTATATATTATTATATATTATCTATATATAAATTATATATAATATATAAGTATATATATATAATAAGTATATATATATAATAAGTATATATATATATATATATATACATATATAAAATTCAAATATTTGACAAGCTAGTCCATGACATTAGAACACAATCCTTACTGATCACTGTGTAGCATTCAAGGCTGAAGTTCCTATTGCAAAATGCTCACAGTGACCAGCTCTGGCGATCAGACTGTAGAATATTCTTATCCTTTTGCTTCTATGGACTTGGTAGACTTTCCTAAGGGATCACGTGGCTTTCCTAACAACAAAAGGCACGTGTGTGTTTTACATGGAAAGCGAGGGTATGCCCTCGCTGGTTCGGCTCCGTGGAGGGAGCATCGGGCCTGCGGACTGCAGGATTTGCACACGTGATTCCCGTCAATCATAGGTACACACGTAAGTACCTGGGTTGCAGGCTCCATCCCAGACGCATGCGGGAGGCAGCCAATCCGTGTGTCTCTCTCACGTCGATGCTTCTCTGTGTCTCTCCCCCTCCCTCCCACTCTCTCTAATAATCAACGGAAAAATATCCTTGGGTGAGAATTAACCAGAAAAAAAAAGAAAAAGCGGGGTGAATTGGTGGATTGGTTGATGAATCGATGGCATGGCATCCGGTGGGGGAGGCCTTTGAAAACAAGACAGAAACCCAGCCTGAAGGCGGGCATTCCGCCCAGTTTGCCCAGAAAACGTTCCAGTGTCTCCGTCCCCCAAACCACAGCAAAGCGGCACAAAGCCACGACTGAGCACGGCGTCGCCACGCAGGCCACGGACCGGGAGACACTGGCAGAACGCGAGGGCAGGCAGAAAGGGGGGTTTCTTTTCTTTGTAAAAGGAAGAAGGAGGGGGAGCCCCGTGGGAAGGGGAGCAGAGAAGCGGCATAAGCCCTTTGACGCATAAAAAGATGTCCAACGTCATTCGCATTTTGGGGGAGGCGACCCATTCAAAGGGTAATTGGACAAAACCTCCCGATTTTTTTTTTTTCAATTTTTTCTCCTTGATTTTTAGAGAGAGAGGAAGGGAGAGGGAGAGAGAGAGGCATAGACACGGAGCGTCCCATCCATCAGCTACCGGGGACTGAGCCCGCAACCCAGGCGCATGCCCAGCCAACAGTGAGTTGAACGCGATCAACCAACTGGCCAGATGACCAATTCCTGTTTCTGTTCCCCAATATATATTTTTTAAAATATATTTTATTGATTTTTTTTTTTACAGAGAGGAAGGGAGAGGGAGAGAGAGTTAGAAACATCGATGAGAGAGAAACAGCCATCAGCTGCCTCCTGCACGCTCCCTACTGGGGATGTGCCCGCAAACAAGATACATGCCCTTGACCGGAATCGAACCTGGGACCCTTCAGCCCACAGGCCGATGCTCTATCCACTAAGCCAAACCGGTTTCGGCCCCAATATTTCTTTATAATTCTCTTTTTTAAAAAAATATATGTTTATTGATTTCAGAAAGGAAGAGAGAGAGAAACATCAGTGATGAGAGAGAATCCTGGATCAGCTGCCTTCTGCATGCCCCCCACACTGGGGATGGAGCCTGCAGCCCGGGCCTGTGCCCTGACCGGGAATCGAACCCTGACCTCCTGGTTCCGAGGTCGATGCTCAGCCACGGAGCCAGCCGTGCTGGTGGGGCAGTGGCCGTGATTTTTTTAGTGCCCACGGAGGTGCTGGCCAGACTGGGGGGTTCTGAATCCCCCGTGTTTTCTTTCTTAGTGTCCACGTTTAAAAACACCTTGGTGGCCGGAACCGGTGTGGCTCAGTGGATAGATAGAGCGTCTGCCTGAAGGGTCCTGGGTTTGATTCCGGTCAAGGGCATGGACCTGGGTGGCGGGCACATCCCCAGTAGTGGGTGTGCAGGAGGCAGCTGATGGATGTCTCTCTCTCATCGATGTTTCTGACTCTCTATTTCTCCCCCTTTCTCTCTGTAAAAAATCAATAAAGTATATTTAAAAAAACAAAAACAGAAACACCTTGGTGGCTCTGTTACTGAGATGGGCTCATATCTCTGCGGGCCTCCGGCGTGGAGCTGCCAGATGCGGTCAAAGAGGATTCCAGATGTGCAGGGGCTGCCGCCTCTGCACGTAGTGGGAGCCGCCCCAGCCGCCCCGCCCGCTCGCCAGGTCACCCCAGTCCAACCTCAGAGCTCCAGCTCGCCCCAAGACCCAGGTCTGCGCTGAACTGGCTGCAGGCGCCAGGCAGAAAGCCGGGAGCCCTGGGTGCCCGTGGCAGGGGGAGCAGAGGCCTGCCTGGTCCTTCCCCAGCTCCTTGGCCCTTTCTTGCTTTTTCTTTTTTTTTTTTTAATATACTTTATTGACTTTTTACAGAGAGGAAGGGAGAGAGATAGAAAGTCAGAAACATCAATGAGAGAAACATCGATCAGCCGCCTCCACACACCCCTTAGTGGGGATGTGCCCGCAACCCAGGTCCATGCCCTTGACCGGAATCGAACCTGGAGCTTTCAGTCCGCAGGCCTGTGCTCTATCCACTGAGCCACACCGGTCTCAGCTTCTTGGCCCTTTCTTCCGCTCCTGTGCCTTCCCGAGCGGATTTCTCCCCCAAACCGAGTCTCCGGAGGGCACCCCGAACCTAAGCAACAACCCCAGGGCAGAGATTTGGAGCGTCTTTCTTGTTTTTTCTTAAATATGCATTTTTATGGATGCCAGAGAGGGAGAGAGAGAGAGAGAGATAGGAGCATCCATAATGAGAGAATCACGGATCAGCTGCCTCCTGCACGCCCCACACTGGGGATGGAGCCCGCAAACCTGGGCCTGTGCCCTGACCGGGAATCGAACCCTGACCTCCTGGTTCACAGCTCGATTGATGCTCAGCCGCTGAGCCCCGAGGCTGGTTGTACAGTTTTCTCAGAGTCAATAAGCACAACTTCACACCGGCAGCGAGGACAGGGCTGACCCCACTTCTGCTGCGGGTGCTGGAAAGCAGTGCTCCCAGAAATCCTCACAGTCACATCCGTCCTCCTGCCCCTGCCCTCCTCCCTCCTCCTCCTGACCTCCTCTCTCCTTTTCTCCTCCTTCCTCCCCTCCTCCTCCTCTCCTGCCACCCACCCTCCTCCCTCCTAACCCCTGTCCTCCTCTCTCCTTTCTTCTTCCTTCTTCCCTCCTCCTCCTCTCTCCTGGCCCCCACCCTCCTCCCTCCTCCCTCCTCCTCCTCTCCTGCCCCTCACCCTCTTCCCTCCTCACCCCTATCCTCCTTCCTTCCTCCGCTCTCCTTCCTCCTCCCTCCTTTCCCTGCATCTTCCTTCCTCCCTCCTCTCACCTGCCTTCTCCCTCCTCCCCTCCTCCCTCCTGCCCCCTCCCTCCTACCCCCTGCCATCCTTCTTCCTCCCTCCTGCCTCCTCCCTCCTCCCTCCTGCCTCTGTCCGCTGGGCCCTCGGAGGAGGGAGCAGGCTGTGGCTGCAGCTGAGGACAGCGTTGACTCAGGATGGAGGGCGTGTCAACGAGTGGGGCTGGGGCACAAAGAGAGGAAGCGAGTCCCCATTCTTCAGCTGCTCCCCGACCCGCCTCCTTTTAACACAAAGGCCGGTGCTGCCGGCAGATGTCATGGTGGGGAGGAGGGGACGCGCTGCCCTGGGACTTCCTGCTCCAGGTTGAACTCCGTGTCGCCTTTATCAGCATCCACCACGCAGCCTCCGGCGCTTGGCTCTGCCCTGTCCCACCCGTGTGGCCCCATCCTGGCTGGGCAGCCTCGCAGGCCACTGCCTGGGTCTCTGCCGAAGGCACCCCCCGAGTCTGTCCTCCCAATATCTGTCCACACGCCAATTGGCACCTTCACAGCTGACCCCTTTATTTGTATGGACTTCAGAGAGACGAAGGGAGAGAGAGAGAGAGAAACATCAATGAGGAGAGAGAATCAGGGATCAGCTGCCTCTTGCACGCCCTTCACTGGGGATCAAGCCTGCAACCCGGGCCTGTGCCCTGACCGGGAATCGAACCGTGACCTCCTGGTTCCTAGCTCGATGCTCCACCACTGAGCCACACCAGCCGGGCTGAGGTTTCTTACTTAGCATTTTGCCATAGGGATTCCGGTCAAGGACATGTGCCTTGATGGCGGGCACATCCCCAGTGGGGGGCGTGCAGGAGGCGGCTGATGGATGTCTCTCTCTCTCATCGATGTTTCTGGCTCTCTATCCCTCTCCCTTCCTCTCTGTAAAAAAAAATCAATTAATAAAAAAATTAAAAAGAAAAAGAAACGGCATCTGTTCGCCTCGTTAAGCTGCAGGAGGCAGGAAGGGGCGGGATGCGGGCCATCGAGGCCGATGCTCAGGAGGCAGAGACACTTTCTTTTTCACCTTGAAAAGCAATCACAGGGACCCTCCTCCTCCTCGGGCGCACGTACCGCTGCTCGGAGCGCGTGTGACACGTGGAATTCGGATGACCTGCGGCGGGGTGGGGCGGGGTGGGGGAGCCAGGCCAGGAACCGCCCCTGGGGGCCTGGGAAGGAAATTAGCGTGGGAGGCCTACAGCTCTGCGGAGAGACACCGAAATGTGCGTCCATGTCACGGAGATCCTGGGGAGCAAGACTTGAAGAAGGGAGTTTTCCATTTGAGGACTTTTCTAGAAGACAACTCAGCTTGTCAAAACAGTGGTACCTCGAGATACGAGTTTAATTCGTTCCGTCACCTTGAGGCGTGGGAAACTAGGAGACGCTCGAGTCGCGGTAAACTGGTGGGTCGTGTGCAGCCAGCCGATCCGCGCGATGACTCCCATCTCAAATGTTGCTCGGATGTCAAAGCAAAAATCGCTCGCTCGACGGCTCGTATCTCGAGGTACCACTGTAAATACGAACATTCCTATTACCCAGCAATCCTCCTTTCAGCTGTTTATCCTAAAGAGAGAGAAGCAGAGATGCAGGTGGACAGTCGTTAGGCCAATGGTGTCCGGTTTTTGTTTGTTTTATTTGTATTAATTGCAGAGAGGAAGGGAGAGGGAGGGTGAGATGGAAACATCAATCATGAGAAAGAATTGTGGGTCGGCTGCCTCCTGCACATCCGCTACTGAGGACCGAGCCCACCACCCGGGCATGTGCCCTGACTAGGAATCGAACCGTGATCTCCTGGTACCTAGGTTGATGGTCAACCACTGAGCCATGCCGGCCGGGCCATTTTATGTCAGTTTTGTTTGTAATCACAAGCATTTAAAAATAACCCTTAAAATATAAAGAAGTACCTTTAAAACAAAACAGAATTGGTTGAGTCTATGCATGATAGCACCATGCTGGGCAGCTCAGTAGTCATGAAAAATGCCTGTTCGCCATAACTGGTTTGGCTCAGTGGACAGAGCGTCGGCCTGCGGACTGAGGGGTCCTGGGTTCAATTCCAGTCAGGGGCATGTGCCTTGGTTGCAGGCACATCCCCAGTAGGGGGTGTGCAGGAGGCAGCTGATCGATGTTTCTCTCATCGATGTTTCTAACTATTTCTCTCTCCCTTCCTCTCTGTAAAAAGTCAATAAAATATGTATTTTTTTAAAAAATGCCTGGTAAGGAAGGGTTGACAAAGGTGCTTGGAGAAGACAAAGCCTGAACGAGACCTGACATCTTGCTCAGCAAAGGAAGAAGAGGTTAACAAAAATGCACGGGCCTGCGGTCCACACATTTAAGTTTAATCTACACTTGCTTCAGTGCCATGCCCTCAGAAAGTCACCCTGAGTTTTCCCTGTAATGACCAGATTTAACTGCCCGAGGGGCTATTGATGTGTAATTCTACTGGGAGCATGCTAGCTACAGGAAAGTTCCAGTGTTTGCTTAGAACATGGATCACTTAGACCCTGGCCGGTTTGGCTCAGTGGATAGAACGTCGGCCTGCGGACTGAAGGGCACCATTCCGGTCAAGGGCACCTGCTTGGGTTGTGGGTACATCCCCAGTAGGGGGTGTGCAGGAGGTAACCAATAAATTATACTCTCTCAAGATTGATGTTTCACCGAGACTGGTTTGGCTCAGTGGATAGAGCGTCGGCTTGCAGACTGAAAGGTCCCAGGTTCGATTCCGGTTGGGGGCATGTATGTACCTTGCTTGCAGGCACATCTCCACAGTGGGGTGTGCAGGAGGCAGCTGATCGATGTCTCTCTCTCATCAATGTTTCTGACTTTCTATCTCTCTCCGTTCCTCTCTGTAAAAAATCAATAAAATATATTTACAAAAAAAAAAAAGATTGATGTTTCTATCTCTCTTTTCCACTCCTTTCCTCTCTGAAGTCAATTTAAAATATATATATATAATTAGCCCTGACCTGTTTGGCTCAGTGGATAGAGCGTCAGCCTGCAGACTAAAGGGTCCCAGGTTTGATTCCAGTCAAGGGCATATGCCTTGGTTGCAGTAGGGGTCATGCAGGAGGCAGCTGATCGATGTTTCTCTCTATCCCTCTCCCTTCCTCTCTGTAGAAAATCAATAAAATATATGTATTTTTAACAGTATTGGAAGGATTACATTCCTTCTGAAGGTTAAAATAAAATAAATAAAATACCCTGTGCATTTCCTATCTGCTCTGTCGCCGGCAGGCAGTCAGGAAAACAGAAAGCAGGCCGGCGCTCCACGCAGGAAAGGTTTAATCCAGGTGCTTCCAAAACCTGGGCGAGGCCGGGAACGCGGCCAGGGAACCCAGGCAGTCACGGAGTCGCGGGAGTGACAGGAAACACAGCTGAGGACACGGGCTGCTCGCTGCCCGGAGCAGGTGAAGGGCCTGCAGAAGCGCACGTCGGCCACCCGCCCGGCCTCCCACCTGCCTCGGCGGCCCAGGCACAGTGGCGGCCTGTTCTCTTGTCTTCCCAGGAGCACTTGGATCTCTCTCATTGTCAAGTGCGAGCGAAGCCCACCCAGCCAGAGTCCAGGGTGGCCTCTGACTTCCTGCCACAGAGAGCTGAGAAGGCAGGTCTGGTCTGGAGCATCACCAGGCAACACCAGCCTCACCCGCGCCTCTGGGTGCTGGGCGCTTGCTCACCTGCTTCCCGCTAGGTTTCAGCTTCTCAAGGACATCCTGCTTTGACCCAAGGTGATGCCACCACGGTCCATGCCATCAAGAAGCTTCGCCTTCTTCCCACAGGGGAGGGACCACGTCCTGTCCGTCACTGTCCCTCTCTCATGCTCATTCTGTTTCCAGGTCAATGCCACTTGCCTTTGCCATCCTGTAACTCGAAGACTAAATTCAAAGGTTACCCACCGACACCACACCCTGGAGAAAGTAACCAAGGCCCAGCTAGTGTGGCTCAGTGGTGGAGCATCGACCTAGGGACCAGGAGGTCACAGTTCGATTTCTGATTCTCCGTCAGGGCACAAGCCCAGTTTTTGGGTTTGATCCCCAGTATGGGATGTGCAGGAGGTAGCCAATCAATGTCTCTCTCTCATCATTTATGCTTCTCTCTCTCTCCCTTCCCTTCCTCTCTGAAATCAATAAAAATATGTATTTTTTAAAGGGGTATCAACAACCTGGAATGGGGACAGTTCCCTACCTACTCAAAGGCAGCCTCCTCCTCCTCATCTGATGCCTCATCCGTGCCCTCCTCCTCTGGATCAAGTGCACGTGGCCCATCCACGTGAGGTAGCTCTCCTTTCCAGCGACTGGCTCAGAGGAATGAGACTGTGACCTGGTCCGGGTGAATTCAATGAGGAGAAATGTCTGTCCTGAAACTCGCCCAGCCTCTGGACCTATTTTAAGAAATCATAAATCTCCCAATCAATGTCTATACTGGGTTTCCTGTTTGGGCCAAAAATTATATACAATGATGGGTAACAGTGTGGTGACTGGGGGTGGGGAGGAGTGGAAGGACATCGAGGGGGTAAATGGTGATGGGAGCGGAGGGGAGAGGGTTATATACAACAATTTGATTAAGTAACTCTCACCGTAATAAAAAATAAGATTAACGTTATGTTTTAACATTTTATTCAAAGACTTCAGTTTTAAACATCTGGAAGATATGTTGCTTTTAACATAAATGTAACTTCAAATGGCAGAAGAGACAAAAATATGAGACTACATTTCAGCAATGTATCTTTGAACAGGGAAGCAGAAATCTCACTCCCACCAAGATAAACTCACTGTCCAACAAACCTAACTCACCAGGCATGCCTGTGTTTTACTTTTCTGTAGGTAATTTGTTGGGAGGAAACTACACTTTCAAAGCATCAGCCCTTACATAAAGCAGCTCATCTTTCACAAAAGAAAACCTAGTGGCTAGATTTCCACAACTTACAAAACCCCGTGGAGGTGATGGCTGTCGGCCAGCAGCGTCCTGTCCTGTTCGGGTCGGTTTCACATCACGGGGACAACCACAGCTCATTTCTGGAGGCAGACGCCACCGCTACCGAGAACCAGAAACTGTCGTTGTCGCTGCCGAGGTGTTGACAATTGTCTTATTGCTGAATTGTGCAGGGTAAGTTTTCTTTGGCAACTTTTTATACGATCGGTGAACACAACTGGCCAACTAGACAGCTATAAAGGTTTGGGTTAACTTAGTCTTTCCCAAATTTCAAAACTTCAATATAATCTCTTACAGATGCTAGAATAGGGAAGTCTCCAAACACGCCGAATGTCAATAGAATAGACAACCAAAAAGGTTGCTAACTAATCACTACTAAAACTTTTACAGTTGTATGTACAATTATGTAATCCAACTCAAACACCAGTAAAAATATTACAATATTAATTCCAATTCTCTGTGTCAGATTTTCTGTGCTAAAAGCACAAAAGTTAAATGTAGAAACTCACATCTGGGTACCTGTCAATTTTCCTGGAAGGCTATTTCATCATATGGATTCCAAGTGGCCTCAAGTAGCCAGAACATCCTGTGACTTCTTACCAGGATGCCACATAAAATTAAAGTATGTTGATAACTGAAGTCATTTTAAGTCTGTTCTAGGGAAGAAGCTTATATTGGAGGCTTGGCACAATATTACCAAGAAATGTAAAAAGCTCAAGTCCAGGTGCATCACCAGAAAGTCCTTTCTATATATTACAAAACCACCGACTTCTTTATGATCGGCTTCCACTCATTACCAGCTCTCCACACCCACCCCACGTGAAGCGAGACGGGCGCAGAGAGTGCACACAGACACATCCACATGACAGACACCGGGGATGGAATTTAGCCCGCAAAAATTCAGAGGCCCCGAGGCAAACATCTGTCTGCAAGCTTTCACGAGCGAGACATAGAAAATGATTCGTTCTGATACTTTTATGTACAGCCTGTTTATAATTCAGAACGAGTGACGCCGACAGTTTCTAGGTAAAAGCCACGATGAAGTCGGATACGATACCGAAGAACAGTCTGACAAGCCGGTCTCTCCCGAGTCCAGAGGACCACCGCGGGGTGACGTTCGCCTACGAAATGCCCTCCTCTTGATCGATCATGTCCGTTTTCACGGAGAAGACGTCCGCCAGCATGTGTTTGGGGATCTCCGAGCCGCGCACTCTCAGGGTGTAGCAGGCGTTCTCCACCTTGGCCAGGCTCTGCTTCAGCGTGTAGAGCTTCTTGGAGACCTCGTAGGGGCCGGTGTTGCCGATGAAGGAGAAGCCATCGTACACCTGGCGCAGGAACTGGCTCACCTCGAAGGGGGTGTCGATGTCGCCGTTGCCCACGCTGTTGATGCACATCCGCATCAGCTCGCCCGTCAGGTCGGCCACGCCCAGGAGGTAGTCGACAGGGGTGATTCTCAGCCGCCAAGTGCCAGGCTCTTTGTCCTGAGCGTCGGGGGAGGGCTGGGAAAAGAGCACACACGCAGGAAACCCCGGTGAGAAGAGGGAACACGCATGCGTCACTTTTCCTCTAAGTACAAAACCACTAGCCCATCAGCCATGCTCATCTTCTCTCAACAGAACTCTTGTTTAACCACCGTTTGTGACGTTCCAAGAGGAACTCATGCCTTGGGTAGGGAGTTTAATGAAATTAGATCAAGATAATGAAAATATTTCAAAATACTTTGAAATGTAATGCTGTATCATTATTAAGTCAATTATTTCCAACTTCACTTGACATACAAAATGAAGTTAAAGCATTCTTAATCAAGGCCCAACTACTTTACTGCATGACAGACGTACTTATTTAACTAACAAATATCCAAGCCCTCCATGTTTGGGATATTCTCTTCTTCCTAAGCAACTCAGCCTTTTCCAGCCTCTCTCCTATCCCTATTCAGCACTGACCATCCTCGTTGATGACTCTCTTGCTACATCCTCCTCAGTTGCTTTAGGCTCCCATTTTTCTGCTGCACCCAGAAAAAACACAGCCTGAATCAATGTTAATACCTACTTTTGTTAGTACTTTATTCAAGTGGTCGAGTCCCACTGAGCTGAAAAATAATTACATCTGCATCTGTAGTTTGTCCCCCTATAAATGACTCCCCAATCCTTTCACTTTATCTTAGATGATTCTCTCTCCAGTCGCCTTAGACATTGTTCCAAACCGTCCTCACCTCCTCAGCCCCCTACCTAATCCCAAACCTACTGTCAACGGCCTGGTCATGTGGCCAGGTCACCGGGCACAAGCCCTCTCAATGGCCTCATGCCTCCAAAAGAAAACCTGGTCCACACCCATCTTTACCTTCTATCCTCCAGTCTCAGGTGATGAGTTGTCCCTCCTCTTGTCTGAGGTTAACTCTTCCAAATGACCTTGACCCATCTCCTCCCACCTCTTCCAGAACCTTGCTTCATAAGGTGTATGCCCTTGGGCAAGTTATTTCATCTCTCTAAACCTCAGTTTTCTCATCTGTAAAATGGGATAACAGTGCCTACCTCAGAGGTTTATTTCAAGGAAGAAATGATATTTACCACGTTCTTGGCATTGTGCCCAACACAAAGACTCAATAAATGTTAGCTGCTATCTATCACCATGACCATGACCATGAAACTCTCTCTCCACCCCAATTTCTCTCTACATTCTGCATTCTTTCAGGAAGAGGCGATGCTTAAACTGTGATTAAAAGCCTGTCTGAGGCTTAGGGGAAGTCGCAATCATAATGGAGGTCACTTCAGAGAGGGACCTGGCTGCGGGTGACAACTGAGCTGTAAAGCTGAGAAGCTACTGAGGTTTTCTTCCAGGTCAGGTTAAAGGAAGAAGCAGTGCGGATTGCGTCTGGAAATATAAATGGATATCCAGGCACATTTTGGAACGTGAGCTTTATAGGTAACAGTCGCTGAGAAGCAAGCACGGAGATGCAGTCACATGGAGGTATCACACTGAGATCACTCCAGACTGCTGGACTACTCTTACGAGACATGTGTTCCGGTCCTCGCAATGTCAAGTATGAGAAGAGATGAGGTCCAAGAAACACCAGAGGGAATACAGCTAGCTACTGACCGAAATGAGGACGTATCCAAAGTCCGCTTCTGGATTTCCGGGTGCCTTTAAACTGCAGCATGACTAAAGGGCCTGCTATGTTTCATTTCTATTAACTGCTAGAGAAAGGGCATCTTTTTAGGAAGGGCAGGTAAACTGCAGTAGTGGAAAGAGGGCTCCGTTGCCTAAGTCATTTATAAAAATTTTTGCTTGAGAAAATATTAATGTTCTTATTTCTATCATTAGATAGAAGAAGTTCCCTGGTTATAACTAAAAGCTGATTTCAGAGAAAAAAACGCATGTTAAAATGCATTTCCTCCTTTAGAAACTTCATATAATTTAAAACTTGAGAAAATGCACACCTTCCTTAAAGTAAGTTTCTATCTGTCATGTCAAATTAAGTTTCCCAATTTCAATGTGAACATTTTAGCTAATATTCAAGAAAACATTATTTCTATAGCTTCTTAAGTACTTAAAACAAAAAAAAGATTAAAAAAAAGAAAAGAAAAAAAACTTTAATTTCATCTTTAAGTATACTGACATGCAGGAAATACCAAATATTTAAAATCTCACCTCACTGCTTGAATAATATATCTTGAGACCCAGGGCACTAGTTTGAATTCAAGACTCCTGGTTTCAAAGCTGGCATCACCTCATCTGTTGTGTGGCTTCTGAGAAGCCCATTTTCTTGGTTGAAAAATGAAGGTGATCATTTTTGCATCATTAGACTGAAAAAGGATGCAATTAGCCCTGGCCACTCTGGCTCAGTGGACAGAGGGTCGGCCTGCAGACAGAAACGTCCTGGGTTCGGTTTCTGCCAAGGGCACCTACCTTGGTTGGAGGCTCGACCCTGGGCCCTGGTCAGGGCTTGTGCGGGAGGCAGCCACCCCATCATCAATGTTTCTCTGTCTCTCCTCCCTTCCACTCTCTCTAAAAATCAATGAACAGTATCCTCAGGGGAGGATAAAAAATAAAATACATATATGTTGAATTAAAGCCAATAAAGGCAACACGTTTTTTTAAAGGTAGTGCTTATAAAGGACACATAGTAAACTCAGTGAAACCGAAACGGAACTTATAGTGGTCACTCAGTGACGCTTCAGGTGAACAGGGTGCATAGCCGTTCTTGTTCTATCCACTAACTGAAGAGTTACAAAGGCCATTTCCCTGCATGGGAATCCATGAAACCACACTTTAGAAAGAACACCGCCATCTCAATATTCCTACAACTATCAGCCAGTATAAACCGCCTACAATCACTATACTGTTTCATGAATGATGTCATAAATGTGAAACATGGTTTTAAATGCTTACCGTCTGATTTTCTTTCCCACTGTCTTCTGTCGTAAATACCAACTGTTTATTAATTTCATCCATACTGATAAGCGATCGTGTTTTGATGAAGTGCTGAAAAGAGACGGCCTCCACATATTCCTGCAGTCCTGAAAAGCCAACCAAGACAATTCCTGAAGAAAACCATTACACGAGGAAGACTGTCATGAAGACTTCAAGTGGCGCATCACTGGCCAAACCAAAGCTTGGTGCCCGCCTACCAGGCGCCAGCGCGGGGTTTGACAGTTAACTACATTTGCAACAGCAGGATGGACCCTGAGAACACTCTGCCACGTGAAATGAGTCAGAAAAAGATAAGAACCACGTGGTGTCACTCATAAAACTGAACCTGTGAACTCAAACAGCAGCGTGGTGGTTGCCATAGGGAAGGGGTGGGGAGAGAAAGGGTTGTAATATGAGGTGACAGGAGAGGATCTGACTTTGGGTGTGGGCACACGGTGCCATACACAGGTCTTTTTTTTTTATATATACTTTATTGATTTTTTACAGAGAGGAAGGGAAAGGGATATAAAGTCAGAAACATCGATGAGAGAGAGACATCAATCAGCTACCTCATGCACGCCCCCTTTCTGGAGTTGTGCCCGCAAGCAAGGTACATGTCCCCAACTGGAATCGAACCTGGGACCTTTCAGTTCACAGGCCAACGCTCTATCCACTGAGCCAAACCGGTCTGGGCCATACACAGATCTTGTAATAGAAACCCACACAGGAAGCCCATAGGTGCCTGGTGACCAATGTCACCCCAATCGATTTAATACGTAAAACAATTTTTTAAATTCACCTGTGGTGTCAATCTCTCTTAAGGTGGGTAGTTACCAAATATTACTTTTCCAAGCATATCTAGTCATTATTTAAGTTGTCTTTGATTAAAGTCACTGCAGAGATGAGGTGACCATTTTCTCCTCCATAGACATGGAGTTTCGTGATAGACCACGGAGAAAGTTCAAGGCCACCTGGCCCCCAACGCTGACACGCATTTCTGGGTCACATGTAGGTTAAAGGATGTTTAAACAAGTTATGTTTCAAGCTGATGAAAAGAACATCCGCTATTTTCAGTGACTAATCCCCAAGGTGAAAATCGCCACCGCCTGCCACATCCCATCACACAATGCCTTCCCCTCTGCTTCTGCCCTGGACGAAATCCAACTCGCATTATTTACAGAAGCAGCTGCCAGTAAGAGAGAAGTCTGCAGGCTGCTTTTTTGTCACTTTGTTATTTTTCTCCTCGTTCTTCTATTAGAATATATACAAGGAAACGCAATTAAGGGCTTCTAGTTATTTTTACTTATTCTTATAAAGGTGAACAGACAAGAGGTTCCATTATAAATTCCAAGTTCATGTCTGCACTCTCTTTGCAGGCTTTTAATCGTTAGAAACCTGTTTTGCCATCTGCCCCCCGCTCTTCCACTCCTGGGGGACACCCACGAGAACAGAAAGAACTTAGTATGTTCCCACCAAGACTTGCAGGTCAATGTTCATGGCAGCAACTTCACTGAACTTCGATATCCTCATGTGTTAAATACAAATATCAACCCACACTGAAGGATTGACGTAGAATAATAGATCGGTACAATGGCCCTTGAGTTACTCTGAGAATAATTAAAATAAGAATGACAGGTAGTCATTTTTGTTAGAAATATAACTGAGAATGCAGTGGGGCTTTTTGTTTTTGTTTCAATGTATTAACTCACAATTGAAAAAGACCAATATTATTCCAAAAGGTTAGTCCAACATGCGCTGTAATAGTAAAAAGTAATAGTAAGTTATGTTAATGGCTCACTATGCTTCATCCCATTAAGGCATTGTAAACTAAGACAGTTTGTCAAGGAGTAAGGACCTCTTTGGCTTAGGCGTAGGTGAAGTATTATGGAAAAAGACCACCAGAGCTATAATGTGGGTGGGTTTATAAGGAAAAGCTTAATATTCGGGGGAGGAGAGTTTAAGCCAGATAAAGCCTTTACCTGGGGTGAGGTTCTCAAGTCAACATGCAAATCACACCCATGTGGTATGAAATCCATGGCTCTACTTACTAGCTCATGACCTTGGGCAAGCTGCTTAACTCGTGTGAGTCAGAATCCCCCACTTAGGAAGTGGTAAAAACTATACCTTCGTCTCAGGGTTATGATAAAGGCCACGAATATAAAGCACAGTACCTAAGAAACATCTCTTACCTGGCCCAAAACATCCACTTAACCCATCATTCCCATACTCGGGTCAGAGAATGAAGGTATCAGTCAGGGTCTGAACTCAGCTTCGTGTACGAAAATGAAATGACCATTTTTATCCTCGTAGTGATAAACACCCATATGTTATGTAAACATGATTTCTTTTCTTTGACACGTAGGGCATTTTCTCCAACTGTTCGTTTTTCAACAAAAAGAGAAAAAACAAAAAATGGACAGGGCACAAAAAACCGTCGAGTGATTTATTTCCAGCAGCTGATGATGGGCTCATGTGTCTCGCCATCCCCGGGGACAACCCGTAAGCTGCTCCGATAAGGAGTGTGCAGAAAACAGCCCGGCCCTTTTGTTGTTGTTCAGTTATGAGCAGGACGCTCAGTGTCTGAGCTCGCTCAAGTGTCCCGGAGGGAGCGCTCTGCGTGCCATTAGCACTATTCCTGATGAGGAAAAGCACCGAGTCCTTTAGTTCAGTGCCAGAATTGTTTGATGGCCAAGTCAAAAGAACAGCCCTTTGGAGCCGCACCAAAACAAGCACGGAACAGTCACAAACAGCAAGCTATTCATAAGCATCACATTGTGCATGCCACGCTAATGGGAGATAACCTGTTGTATCAAAGAAAATATCAAAACGTCTGTCAGCAAATGTCTAAGTCCCAGATACCTCCTCATTTGACTGATTCCTTAACTTTAAGGAAAAAAAAAAGTCTTATTGCTTCCACTTAAAGAACCGAGTTTTGTTTGAAAGACTTGTTATGAGCCCTAGCTGGTGTGGCTCAGTGGATAGGGCATCTGCCTGGGGACTGATGGGTCCCAGGTTGGATTCCAGACAAGGGCACATGCCTGGGGGGGGCGGGCTTGGTCTCCACAGTAGGGGATGTGCAGGAGGCAGCCCATCCATGATTCTCTCTCATCACTGATGTTTCTGTTTCTCTCTCCCTTTCTCTCTGAAATCAATATATATATTTAAAAAGAGTGTTCTTGTGGATGTAATACCCCAATACAAAGAAATGCTCTTGAAAAGGATCTAGAAACTCATTAGTCAATAGTGATTTTTCTATTAAAAAAAGTATCAATTACAGCACTGACTGGTTTTCTCAGTGGTTGGAGCATTGGCTGATGAAACAAAGGGTCTCAGGTCCTCCCTCCCTCCCTCTCTCTCTCTCCTCCTCTCCCACCTCCCTCCATTCCATTTCCTCTAGAAATTAGTGGAAAAAATATCCTCAGATGAGGACGAAAAAAAAAATTACAAACAGTAAAGTGTATAAATCTTAATATATTTTGAATTTATACAGAGAGGAAGGGAGAGGGATAGATAGTTAGAAACATCGATGAGAGAGAGACATCGATCAGCTGCCTCTTGCACGCCCCCTACTGGGGATGTGCCTGCAACCACGGTACACGCCCTTGACCGGAATTGAACCTGGGACACTTCAGTCCGCAGACTGACGCTCTACCAACTGAGCCAAACCGGTTTCGGCAGTGAAGTGTATAAATCTTAAATGTCAAACTCAATGAGTTGTTATGTATGTGCACGATTCTGTATCTCCATCCAGATAAATATGATAACACATTTCTGCCACTCAGAAAGCTCCCTCTTGCCTATAGTCCATCACCCACCCCTACTCCACGGAGGTAGCCCCCTCCTGCCTTTCTCCCTAGGTTAACCCTGCCCCTAACTGGAATCGAACCCGGGACCCTTTGGTCCAAAAGGTGACATCCTACCCACTGAGCAACACTGGCTAGGGATACACATGGATTTTTGATTGCCAGGAAAGGGAGTGATGTTTGGCACTCCTAACCCCTGTGTTCAAGGATCAACTATAATTTGCAAATGGTGATAATCACCAAGATCCAGAATTCCCTGGAACTTGTAAAATGAACATAAACCCAGTGCTATTCTAAAGTCCCCCGTCTAGAGGCACTCAGAGATGGTGGATCCACCTGGCGAGATACGAGTGCCCTAACATACGAGATTTTTGAGATTCAAGCCGTCGAGCGAGCGATTTTTGCTTTGAAATACGAGCAACATTTGAGATAGGAGTCATCAAGCGGATCGGCCGGCTGCACACGACCCACCAGTTTACAGTGACTCGAGCGTCTCATAGTTTCCCAAGCCTCAAGGTTACAGAACGAATTAAACTCGTATCTTGAGGTACCACTGTATTCTCCTTCACGAACCACTAAAGCTGAGACTTTGGGGCCACCAGCGAGCTACACCCATGCTCTGAGATCATATGCCCCTTGTCTGAATTCACTGTCCACATTCAAGAAAAAAGTCACTAAGAAAACAACTACTCGGAAACAGACTTTATTAAAAATCTATCAATGACTGGAACTGCACTTTGAGAAAAAGAAAGCCAATTAAATGCTTTTGGATTACGTGTACATTTCTACTCGGCAGTCGCCATTTTTTAAAGCCAATGGTATGTTACCAAGTACCCGTTAAAATCCATGCAACGCACGCGTCCGTCCTAACACACTGTCTAAAATGTCAGCGTTGAGGGACTCACCTGTCGTGATGGCTCGGTGGAACTGATGCATCTCCTCTCCCAGGAGCTCCTGGGCCGCCTGCAGGATCTTCTGTCGGACGCCGTCCAATTTCATTTCCGACTCGGTCAGTATTTCCTCCATGTCAGGAGCACTGTAACCAAGACGTAGGCAACTTTTAAGTCAGCAGCCAGAAATAATCTAATTATCACTTAACATAGGCCTAAATATTGTCTGTATTTAGATGCTAACTCAAAACTACAACTGATTTGCCGAAACCGGTTTGGCTCAGTGGATAGAGCATCGTCCTGTGGAATGAAAGGTCCCAGGTTCGATTCTGGTCAAGGGCATGGACCTCGGTGGCGGGCACATCTCCAGTAGGGGGCGTGCAGGAGGCAGCTGATCGATGAATGTCTCTCATCGATGTTTCTAACTCTCTATCCCTCTTCCTTCCTCTCTGTAAAAAAATCAATAAAATATATTTAAAAAAAACTACAACTGATTTTATTCAAACTATGTAAACACATGGAAAAATGCTGTAACATACTATTAAGTTAAAAAAAAGGACACAAATCTATGTATAATCATAACTATAAGACAAATTATATGGGGGTGCGAGCAGCTGGGTGGAGGTCAATGGGGGGAAAAAGGAGACATATGTAATACTTTCAACAATAAAGAATTTAAATTAAAAAAAAAATTATGTTCATAACAATAGGACATCTGGATATATCTGCTTTTAGTCAGGATGAAGTGAAGTGGGCAGAAATTATCCCCCCACTAAAAACAACTACAAAGAAAAAAACAAAACATACAAACTATGGATTTTAGTCATGAGACAGCAGACAGCACAAGACAGTGACCCCGAGAGAGAGGTGAGGAAAAGGACAGGTGCCCTCGGATTGTCCAATCTTAGCGCCTGGAAACTTTCCAAGTGACAGCGCAGGAATGAGAAACCTACACGGAGCCTCGAAGTCTCCCTGAGAGAGTATTTCGAATGGAATGAACATGAAAAACAGCATTATCAAAGCTCATGGAATGCAGGTAAGGCGTAGCGACGCAAAAGGGAAAGTTACAGCACTCAATGTCTTCCTTAGAAAGGAGAGCTCGTCTTTGATCTCAGCTTCCACCTTGAGGAACTAGAAAAAGAGGAGCAATGAATCCGAAGCAAGCATGCAACGGGAAGAAACCAGTCGGGGTAGCGTAAGTAGGAAAGTGGACAATGCCATAAAACCAAATCCTTTAAGATCGACAACCTGGAGCCAGACAGATCAGGAAAAATAACAGAAATCACCAACATCAGGAATGAGAGATGTCACCGCAGAGCCTACAGAAATGAAGATAACGAAAAAAATTCCTTGGCACACGCTACCACAGCTCACTGATCAAGAAAAAGATACCGCCGAAACCGGTCTGGCTCAGTGAACAGAGCGTCGGCCTGCGGACTGAAAGGTCCCAGGTTCGATTCCGGTCAAGAGCATGTGTCTTGGTTGTGGGCACATCCCCAGTAGGGGGCGCGCAGGAGGCAGCTGATCGATGTCTCTCATCGATGTTTCTAGCTCTCTATCCCTCTCCCTTCCTCTCTGTAAAAAAAAATCAATAAAATATATGTTTTTTTTAAAAAGAAACAGATATCTACCTATATCTATCAAAGAAAATGTTTATTCTTAAAATGTTCCTGCTGCTAACATCCACTGACTGACCCAATGCTCAAAAAATAAGTCCCAGAATATTCTAGTTGCTAGTTAGAACTTCAAACAACCATAAGAAAAGTTAAGAGTATTTACTCACCTTGTAATCCTATGGAGCAGAAAGATTATCCTTTTGCTTTCTACAGTTATATCCCGACTAAGTTTTACAAGTCTCTCATATTTGTCATGTCTCGCATCAAGTTCCTGCTGAAATGCTAAGAAAACATTATTATGACCATCAGCATGGTTATTGTGTAAGTAAAGCCTATCACACAGAATTGTTACTATTCATGACAAAGCAACTCCTATAAAGAGCACAACGTCATCTTATTTATTTTTAAAGTATTTGGTAATTAAAGACTCTGCTGGTGACTAAAATATTCTTTCTTTACACAGACACATGATTAACTGGGTTTTACCACTCCGAGCCTTATAATGACACTGTGAACACACATCCAAGATTTACTGATAGAAGGAGTTCCCACTCTGGGCAAAGTGCTCCAGTCAAGGCAGAAATACATATAATCCGTCTCTGCAAGTCTAGTTGAGGCAACAAAACCGATGCACAGCGTCGAGCTTGGGACCAGCGGGTCATGGGTTTAATTCCCTGCCAAGGGCATGTACCTCAGCTGCAGGTTTGATTCCCGGCTGTGGTTGGGGATCGGGGATCGTGTGGAAGGCAACCAATCCATGTTTTTCTCTCCCTGCACTCCTGGAAAAAATATTCTCAGGTGAGGGTTTAAAAAAACCACACAGCCGAGACCGGTTTGGCTCAATGGATAGAGCGTCGGACTGTGGACTGAAAGGTCCCAGGTTCGATTCCGGTCAAGGGCATGTACATTGGTTGTGGGCACATCCCCAGTGGGGGGCATGCAGGAGGCGACTGATCGATGTTTCCCTCTCATCGATGTTTTTCTAACTCTCTATCCCTTTCCCTTCCTCTCTGTAAAAAAATCAATAAAAAATATTTAAAAAAAAACAAAAAACACACACACTTAAAAAGTTAATTAACTAGAAGTATATATACACCTAATGTGTGTGTGTGTGTGTGTGTGTATGTATGTATGTGTCTCCCTGATATACGTACCACCTGATATATAGTGATGTGGTCCTGGTTGCCCATGGACCTCACCTACAAGGGTGGACCTCTCCTAGCCTATATACTGTATTTTCCAGCGTATAAGATGACTTTTTAACCCAGGAAAATATTCGCAAAAGTCGGGGGCCGTCTTATACGCCGGGTGTCATCTTAGAGGGCGAGTATATCCCAAACTCTGTATTTTAACTGGAAAAGTTGGGGGTTGTCTTTACGCCCAGTCGTCTTTTACGCTGGAAAATCCGGTAATAAAAGCCTAATATGCTAGGTGCCTGACCCCTCCACCGGCCGCTACGATGTGCACTGACCACCAGGGGGCAGATGCTCCAACCAGTGGGTTAGCTTGCAGCTGGGGTCCAGCCCCTCTCCCTCAGGACATGCCCTGGACTCCCCCCTACCCCCCCAGCTTCCCTCCCAGCCTCTAAAGTATTTCTTCTAAATAATCCCCATTAGATGTGCACAAATTCATGCACTGGGCCTCTAGTAGGATTATAATGGAGATGAAAACTTCCTCTTGCCTAGTGACGCCATAGCCATCCTACTTAGTAAGGTAGCCCACAATGCAAACACGCCTACAGCACTGCGCCCAGCACATGGGGTTACAGAGTGGGCGCAAGTGCCCGTACATGGCACACCCACGGAACCACCTAGTGGATGCACCTCTCTAGTGGCCAAGCAGCACAGGTGAATGTGTGTGCGTGTGTGTGCTGATAAGACATCCGATTCGCCATAATTTCTGGCCAGATGGGGCACCGTCCCATGTCAACTCACCAACGTTTGCCTGCGGGCCCATCATGAGGGGCAGAAGGGGAGGGGAGAAATACAGTGGCACCTCGAGATACGAGTTTAATGTGTTCCGTCACCTTGAGGCGTGGGAAACTAGGAGACGCTCGAGTCGTGGTAAACGGGTGGGTGGTAAACTGGTGGGTCGTGTGCAGCCGGCCGATCCGCGCGCGCGCGCGCGCGATGACTCCTATCTCAACTGTTGCTCGTATTTCAAAGCAAAAAATCGCTCGCTCGACGGCTCGTATCTCAAACATCTCGTATGTCAGGGCACTCGTATCTCGAGGTGCCGCTGTACCAAGACTTGTGTCGCCTTGACCTTCACAGCAGACCTCGCACCCCCCGCCCCCCGGAAAAGGCGCCCATCCTCCTCGAGGAGCGGCGCCCCTGGGGCCCGCGGCGCCCGCGCACGCGCATGCGCGCCCCAGGGGGCACTTACCCTTGAAGGCCAGCATCACGGGGGACGACGCGTTCACGTCCTTCCCTTCCCGCCGCTGGCCGTGCGGGAAATTGTCGTGCTTCCTCTTCCGGAACGCTCCGGGGGGGCCTGCCGCGCGCGGGGGAGGAGAAAAACAGTCGGACAGGCCCGCCTCCCATCACCCCCCGGGGCGACCCCAAACCTTAGACCTCGCTCGGCCCGGCCACCCCCCCGCTGTTGATTAAAAACAGCGCGTGCATTTCAGGAAGTGAAGGTGGGGGGGGGAGGGGGTGTCACCAGGGACCGGGCCAGAGCATCCTTCCGGAAGGGAACAAAAAAAAAGCCCCCGGGGGGTAAATAACGCCCCGGGCTGCGGGAGACGCCACCTTCTTTGTTGCTCATGTCGTCACGGCCGGCGGCGAGGACGCGTAGACACGGTGGATCCTCTCTCTCTCGCTCGGACCCGGGGACAGTGCGCGAGGCGGCCGTGGAAGGACCTGCCAGGGGGGGGCCCTTGGACGTCGACGCACAAGGCCGGAAGCGCGCGGGCCGCGGACGCTCAAGTCCCGCCTTCTCCCTCGCGCACTTCCGGCCTGCGTCCCAGTCTCTCGGCCAATGGCTCCGCCGGGGGCCTGGTTGCGGAGGACCTCGCCGCCGCGTGTCCTCTGCCGTGCCTGACGACAGTAAGCGGCTCTACACGCTTCCCCACTGTGCGCTGCTAATGAATAAGACTATCTGTCCCCCTGGAGGTGAAGGTCTGAGTGGAGGTGGAAAAGCAAGGATAATGTGCGTGTGGTTTTTTTTTTTTTTTGCTTAAGGCGCCTTTGGAACACCCCCGCGTTCCCTCGGCGAGGACCCAGCCTCCAGCGCGGTGCATCGTGGGAGCTGTAGTTCTCCAGCGCAGCCAGACTGGGAAGAAGGAACTACCCACTTGGGTGCCTATGGGAAGGTCTTCTTAGGATAGGGGTGGAAGCTTACCGAGTTACTTTGTATTTTTTAAATAGATTTTTTATTGGTTTTAGAGATGAAGGGAGAGGGAGATAGAAACATCAATGATGAGAGAGAATCATTGTCTGGTTGCCTCCTGCAAAGCCCCTATTGGGGATCAAGCCCGCAACCTGGGCTTGTGCCCTAACTGGAAATCAAACCAGCAACCTTTTGGTTCATGGGACGATATTCAACCAACTGAGCTACACCAGCCAGGGCAGATTGACTTAATTTTAGAAATATATATTTTTTTATTGATTTCAAAGAGGAAGGGAGAAGGAGAGGGAGAGAAACATCAGTGAGAGGGAATCATGGATCACCTGCCTCCTGCATGTCACCAGAGGGGGCAGAGCATGAAACCTGGGCATGTGCCCTGACCTGGAATCAACCTGTGGCTTTTGGGCACATGGGATGATACTCCAGCCAACTGAGCCACACGGGCCAGGGCATGGGCTGCCCTCATATTGCCCTGAGACACCGGCCTATTGTTTCCATGGTGATATGCCCAAGACGGTGTAGGGGAGAAGCCAAGTTAGAATTTAAAAGCTCTGGTCTTGCCCTAACCGTTTGGCTCAGTGGATAGAGCTTCAGCCTGCGGACTGAAAGGCCCCAGGTTCGGTTCCTGTCAAGGATATGTACTTTGGTTGCAGCACATCCCCAGTGGGAGGTGTGCAAGAGGCAGCTGATAGGTGTTTCTAATTCTCTCTCCCTCTCCCTTCCTCTCTGTAAAAAAAAATCAATAAAAAATATATTTAAAAGAAAATAAAAGCTCTGGTCCTGCCCTAGCCAGTTTGGCTCAGTAGATACAGCAAAGGCCTGAGGACTGAAGGGTCCTGGGTTCAATTTTAGTTCCACCTACCTCGGTTGCAGGCTGCTCCCTGGCCTGGGCCCTGGTCAGGGCTGGTGCAGGAGGCAACCAATCAATGCATTTCGCTCACATCGATGTTTCTCTTTCCCTCTCTCTTCCACTCTCTCTAAAAATCAATGGGCGAGGATTAAAAGCTCTGGCGTTGGCCCCAGAGTGAGGCCCCACTGGCCATCCCCTCGGGTGGGTCCATTGCTTCACACAAAGTATGAATCCTCCCAGCTGTGCCTGGGTTTCGCCCAGCTTCCGGTGGGGTCCTCTGATCCCGGCTGCACTATCACTTCTGACTTGGGGTGATCGATGGCTCACAGTGACCTATCCCGGTTGCCTTCTTATAGGAGCCTGTCCGCCTACATCTTCTAGGCCTTTTTCTCTTCTCCAGCTTTACAGACAAACTTGATTGTCACATATAGTGAATTTTTTGCAACAAACGATACTTTGAAGGATGCAGTCCTTTGGAAGCTCAGTCTGACTTGGACTCTTTGAAACAGGGCTCTGTGGAAAGATGACCGCACACACACCCACTCTTCACTTCACTCTGGAGGAAATAGTTCATCCTTTTCTTTCATCACAACGCCCCCCCCCTTTTTTTCCCTCTCTTCTTTCTTTTAAAGCACAGTGTCCATAAGAGACACTTTGTAAATACATGGAGACTTGCTTTAGATATACAGTGGTACCTCGAGATACGAGTGCCCTAACATACGAGATTTTTGAGATACGAGTTGTCGAGCGAGCGATTTTTGCTTTGAAATACGAGCAACAGTTGAGATAGGAGTCATCGCGCGGATCGGCCGGCTGCACACAACCCACCAGTTTACCGCAACTTGAGCGTCTCATAGTTTCCCACGCCTCAAGGTTATGGAATGAATTAAACTCGTATCTCGAGGTACCACTGTAGACTGAGTGGCCAGATGATGACGATCTCTGAACACATAATAATCTGGCCACTCAGTGTCTATCCTGTATAATAAAAGGCTAATATGCAAATTGTCCCCTTGACCAGGAGTTCGGCCAGCAGGCATAGGGGCCAACTGCCCATGTCCCCTCCCTCTGGCCAGAGTGGCTGGACCTCACCATGCACAAATTCATGCACCGGGCCTGTAATATACACACACACACACCCCTGGCATCTAAAAAAAAAAAAAATATATATATATATATATATATATATACACATATATATGTATACACACACACACACACACACACACACACACACACCTGGCCTCTAATATATATACACACACATACACACATATATGTATATATATGTATACACATATATATACATATATATGTACACACACACACACACGAGTGGCCAGATTATTATGCATTCAGAGATCATCATCATCTGGCCACTCCATGTGTATCTAACTCTTGCTAGTGGTCCTCAACCTTTTTTAATGCTGTGACCTTTTAATACAGTTCCTCATGTTGTGATGACCCCCAATCATAAAATTATTTTCGTTGTTGCTACTTCATAACTGTAATTATGCTCCTGTTAATGAATCATAATGTAAATATCTGTGTTTTCTGATGGTCTTAGGCTCTACAGCAGCGGTTCTCAACCTGTGAGTCAGGACCCACAGGTTGAAAACTGCTAGCAAGGTCGCTAGACTAGGAGGCGCTTTCCAATGAACGGATTAGACTATCTGTCATGGAAAGTGTGTCCTTTCTTGTCTTCATCTGAAGTCTGAGGAACTAAAAGTTCTGAGGAAGGGTGTGGGCCCGTGCAGAGCCAATTCTTTTGGTGATTAATCAAGCTACCTGACTTCAGACAAGTTTTATTCTTCCTCTGTTACTGACACACCGCCTGGCCTATTTCTGCGCGGCCCAGATCAGATTGGATCAACGTGTTTGGCCAGGGTAAAGGCGTAAATCCCAAACTACAGCGACCTGTTGGGGCAAAACCAATGAATATATTCTGGCATGAGCCAAGCAGAACTTCCCCTGCCACTTTCCGAGGAATATGACACATGCCCAATGTCTAAAGGTCTCTCCCACGACTGCAGGGAGCCATGTGGCACCTGCCTGGGTGCACGTCAAAAGGTTACGAAAGTTTAGGCGCCTGGGATATGCTGATGCTTTGACTCGGACCCGGATGATGGACAGAGTAATGCTCCCTGAAGAGCATCTGACCTTCATCTCCAGTCTGCCCCTGGTTCTGGTGAGGCTGCTTGGGGAGACTCTGAGATGGGAAACAGAAATGCTCTCTTATCAGGACCTTTGATTTTGAAAAGCCCTCTTTTGAAAGGGCCTAGCTTAGCCCGTGAAAGTAGTCATTTCTGCTCAAACCGGTGTGGCTCAGTGGATAGAGTGTCGGCCTGCGGACGGAAAGGTCTCAGGTTCGATTCCGGTCAAGGGCACGTACCTTGGTGGCGGGCACATCCCCAGTAGGAGGTGTGCAGGAGGCAGCTGATGGATGTTTCTCTCTTATTGATGTTTCTAACTCTCTATCCCTCTCCCTTCCTCTCTGTAAAAAAAACAATAAGATATATTAAAAAAAAAAGAAAAGAAAAGAAAGTAGTCATTTCTGCCATACGCATGTGGCTTTCAAGTTTACGGAAAACATACTTCCTCCCCCCGTGGTATTTCATGATGCATTGTTTTGGTTTTCAGTGATGAGCAAGTACCTGAATAACAAGAATACCATGGCTCTATACAGTGGTACCTCAAGATACGAGTGCCCTAACTTACGAGATTTTTGAGATGCAAGCCGTCGAGCGAGGGATTTTTGCTTTGAAATATGAGCAACAGTTGAGATACGAGTAATCGCGCAGATCGGCCGGCTGCACACGACCCACCAGTTTACCTTGACTCGAGCGTCTCATCATTTCCCACGCCTCAAGGTTACAGAACGAATTAAACTCCTATCTCGAGGTACCACTGTATATTGATTTCAGAGAGGAAAGGAAAGAAGGAGAGAGAGAGAAAAACATCCATGATGAGAGAGAAGCATGGATCAGCTGCCTCCTGCACGCCCCACTACTGGGGAACGAACCTGCAAAACCAGGAAATGGGCCCTGACTGGGAATCGAAACGGGACCTCCTGGTTCATCTGTCAACACTCCACCACAGAGGCCCCCCAGCCGGGCCCCGGCCTCTCTCTGGCTTCTGGTGCCTGCCGGTAAGCCTTGGTCTTCCGTGGCTTCCAGCTGCATCACTTGACTCCGCCTCTCTTGTACCCTGGCCTTCCTTTTGCGTCTTCACATCAGCTTAGAAGGGCACCAATCATCGGACTTAGGGCCCCACCTTCATCCACAACGACTCCATTTGAACTAGGGACCTCTGCAGAGATTCTCCTTCTAAATGATGTTACCTTCTGAGCTTCCAGGAGGAGGAAGCAAAAGGAAATTCTAGAACCTCATCATGCATAAACTGCTCCTGTTGATTAGGCATCAGAGATGGATGTCATCCAAGTTGTAGGTGTGTTGTTTTTTTTGTGTTTTTTTTTAAATATAATTTATTGATTTTTTACAGAGAGGAAGGGAGAGGGATAGAGAGCTAGAAACATCAACAAGAGAGAGCCGCCTCCTGCACGCCCCCTACTGGGGATGTGCCCGCAACCAGGATACATGCCCTTGACCAGAATCAAACTTGGGACCTTTCAGTCCACAGACCGACGCTCTATCCACTGAGCCAAACCGGTTTCGGCATGTAGGTGTTTTTTTATCCGCCTCCCAAGATGCTAGTTGGTTTCTGGAAATGAAATATAAAATGCAGCCGAAACCGGTTTGGCTCAGTGGATAGAGTGTCGGCCTGCGGACTGAAAGTTCCCAGGTTCGATTCCGGTCAAGGGCATGTGTCTTGGTTGCAGGCACATCCCCAGTGGGGGGCATGCAGGAGGCAGCTGATCGATGTCTCTCTCTCATTATTGTTTCTCACTCTCTATCCCTCTCCCTTCCTCTCTGTAAAAAATCAATCAACTATATTAAAAAAATAATCTTTAAATAGGAAATGCATAGTTTTTCTTCCCACCACGCCTAAGAAATGTGGACACCTCTCTTTTTAGAAGGAGGGGATAATGCTCATTATCACTCTTGTCATTAGCAGCCTTAATCCGTCACTCCCATGAGTGATGGATGGATCGTTCTATTATCACCACCATCTTGACCTCAGTTGGCATTATTATCCTCACTGCCATCTCTGGGATCCTAGGGAACCAGGTGTCACGCGATCCGATCCTCCGGTCCCGGCTGGCTGGGGCACTCACACAAGCTGGGAGGGCAGAAGCGAAGAGCAAGTCGTCGCTTGCATTTTACCGCCTTTGTTGAGTAACGCCCGCACGCCCACCGTCACCCTGTGACCGAAGGACTGAAGGCTGTCTGCATTCCAGGGGAGCTGCCCAGCCAGGGTGATGTCTGGAGTGGTGGTGGGGGTGGGGGGATGCTGACCAGATGCGGGACGAGTGGGTTTCTTTCATGCTGGGAGCTGGTATCAGCACGCAGGCATCTGAGCTGAGCCCACAGGCCCTTCCTCGGCCACCTCAGGAAGTGCGGCTGGGAGGTGGGTGGAGGTTACGGTCACATCTTCATCGTCAGCACCAAGTTCAAAGGCCCATGCCGTCAGATGGCCACACCGCGTGCCCCGTGGGTAGCCCGGACCCCACAGGATCCTCGGTGGAAATGCAAGCCTGACAGGCTGGCTATGGGCAGGTGGGTCCGCCGTGAATTGCCTCCAGAAAGAGGGTGAGGCCACCCCTTGTGTCTGCAGTCTGGTGGTTCCCACCTTCTTCCTGGTCCCGCCTTCTGAGACCTGCGTATGGCCTGGTCCTGCCTTCTTTTCGGTCCGATCTCCCACCTGTCGAATAATTCTGAAATAACGGTTCAATGATGCTTAGCTTCCCGCCTTCCCATTCAACTGTGGAGAGGGCAGCGCATTATCAGATGGAGACCTTCACACATCTTGCTGTGGCCCTAGGAGGAGCCCATGGGCCTTGGAGACAGCACATGGAAGGAGGGAAATGACGGAAGAGGCTTAGGATGACATACCCGTATTTTCCGGCGTATAAGACGACCCCCAACTTTTGCAGTTCAAATATAGAGTTTGGGATATACCTGCCCTATAAGACGACACCCGGCATATAAGACGACCCCCAACTTTTTCAGTTCAAATATAGAGTTTGGGATATACTCGCCCTATAAGATGACACCTGGCGTATAAGACAACCCCTGACTTTTGAGAAGATTGTCCTGGGTTAAAAAGTCACCTTATATGCCATAAAATATGATAAGTTTTTTGTGTGTGTTTTCTTTTTTTAAATATGTTTATTGAATTTTTACAGAGAGGAAGGGAGAAGGATAGAAAGTTAGACACATCGATCAGCTGCCTCCTGCACACTCCCACTGGGGTTGTGCCCTCAACCAAGATACATGCCCTTGACCAGAATCGAACCCGGGACCCTTCAGTCCGCAGGCCGACGCTCTATCCACTGAGCCACACCCGTTAGGGCAGGATGACATAGTTTTGCCTTGACTGTATGGAACTGTCAATCAATTGATGAAGAGTGTAGCATTCTAACCTAGCCTAACGGCTAACTGATGCTCTCTCCTTGAAGGATGCTCTATGTCCTGTGCATTCCATGTCGAAATGTACTTTTATTCTTTTCTTTGTTTCTTTCAAAAAGCATAGAAGTGTTGAATAAAACAGTATGTGGTTATCTTTCTTTTCTTTCCGAAAGAGCTTAAAATAAGATCTGTCAAGCCCTGGCTGGTTGGCGCGTCATCCTGTACACTGAAAGGTCATGGGTTCATTTCCTGGTCAGGGCACATAGCTAGGTTTTGGAAAGAAAAGGAAAGAAAGGAAAGGAAGGAAGGGAGGGAGGGAGGGAGGGAGGGAGGGGTAAAACAAGGTCCATCAAAACACAATTTTAATTTGACAAAAAGCATGGGGTTGGCCAAAACCGGTGTGGCTCAGTGGATAGAGCGTCGGCCTGCAGACTGAAAGGTCCCAG
>JAAGEH010000448.1:0-24578 GCA_011751065.1 Lasiurus cinereus | reverse complement strand
AGTCTGGTGGGTCCCTCAGAGCTTAGGAGCCGCACACAGCGGGGCAGGCGGGGGGGAGGGGAGGAGGCGCGGGTGCTCAGGGAAGGGCAGGTGCTGCCTGTGCTGGAGGCTCTCAGAGGCCACGCTCAGGGGCGGGTGGGGAGGGTCTCAGAACGCCCATCAGCTGTGCCCCTCAGGCCCGTGCTCTCCCTGATTGGCCGGCGCCAGGACGGGTCATTCGTCATTGCAGCTGGTCTGGCCTTTCTGGGCCTGGAGCCGGAGTCCCACCCAGCCTGGTTGTGGTCTCCAGGGGGCAGAGGCCAGGGTCCCGACCACAGGACCCGCGAGGTGCCAGGGGAGGAGGCCGCCCTTCTGCCCGCCGCTGGGCCCGGGGCCCTCCGCCCAGAGACGTCTGTATCTGGCCGCCAGGTGCTGGGCCCGGTGTCCAGCTGCCTCAGTTTCCCTGTTCCACAGCCAAGTAATTTCCCAGCTCCGTACTCTCCCGCCTCACCCTGGCCCACCCACAGCTCTGAGCCAGTGCGGTCCACGTGTGCAGACCCAGGGGAGCCCGCCTGCTGCCCACCAGCCCAGAGGCCCAGCTCCCCACCACCCCTGGCCTTCTAGAAGCCCCCACCCCGGCCCCCCCAACCCCCAACTCCGCTGGCAGGGCCCGGAGAGCGAAGAAGGTGCCCCACGTGAACTCACCCCAGGGCCCGCCCACCTTTCGCTCACAGGCAGGGGTCGGGGTCTGGCAGGTCTCCCGGAAATCGGAAATCGGGGTGTGGGCAGGGCTGGCTGGTTCCGGCTGGACACCTGGGGGGCAGCCCCCCGTCCTGCCTTTCCTAACCCGGGGTGAGCCCACGTTCCCTGCGCCGGCCCCTTCCTGCAGGCGGAGCCTCACGCCCCGCCTCTCGGGCCCCTCCCCCTGGGCAGCTCCAGGTCATCCTGAACCTCCCAGACCCTCCACGTCCTCCTCTGCACCCCATTCTGTTCTCCCGGTGGATGTGGAAAACCGGAAGATGCTGGCGAGTGTGAGGACGGAGGTCATGGCGGGTGACCTGCTTGTAAACCAGCTCCCAGCGCCGAGGCGCAGAGCCAGCCCAGTGCTCTGCAGGCCTCGCACGCAGCCCGTCCCTCCCGAAAGGACGGGCCGAGTGGGGGACCAGCTCCGTTTCCTCGGTGATGGAGGCGGCGTGGCAAGATCCCAGGCTGCACTGGGAGCCGGAGGCAGCAGAGCTGGAGCGGCTCGGGCTTCCCTGCACCTGGGGTGTCGCCTCGGGACCGGACCCAGGCCCTGCGGTGGGCCTCGTGAGAACGAACACCGGCCCCGCCAGCCTGGCTCAGGGGTTGAGCATTGACCTATGAACCAGGAGGTCAGGGTTCAGTTCCCCGTCCGGGCATAGGCCCAGGGTTGCAGGCTCGATCCCCAGTGTGTGGAGTGCAGGAGGCAGCCGATCCATGATTCTCTCCCCATGTGAACTCACCCCAGGGCCCGCCCACCTCTTCGCTCACAGGCAGGGGTCGGCGTCTGGCAGGTCTCCCGGAAATCGGAAACCGGGGTGTGGGCAGGGCTGGCTGGTTCCGGCTGGACACCCGGGGGGCGGCCCCCGTCCTGCCTTTCCTAACCCCGGGTGAGCCCACGTTCCCTGCGCCGGCTCCTTCCTGCAGGCGGGGCGTGAGAAACTCATTACTGATTGTTTCTCTCTCTCTCCCTTCCTCTCTGAAATCAATAAAAATATATTATAAATAAATAAATAAATAAAAAACAGCATTCCGAGCCTCATTTTTGATGTGACATTTATTGTTTTATTGGAAAAGGCTGGTATTCACATATTTATAATCTTATTCAACAGCTGGATAATCTGTGAGACACCAAAGAAAAGAATGCACCCGTGAGTCACAGGGTCCAACATGGCCAGTGTCCACGCCCCCCCCCCCCCCCCCCCCCCCGCCCCCCCCCCCCCCCCAGGGAACCGAGAAGACCGCCAGACACAGCCTCGCCAGGACCGTACGAGCCCCCACAGGCGCCCAGAGCAGAAACACCGCCGCCAGGAAGCCCGCCTGTGACTGTGCTGGTCCTTTCGCGGCTGTGGCTCCGCCCTCTGCCCCCCTGCCCTCTGCCCTCTACCCTCTGCACCTCTTCTCAGCACTCAGTTTTCTCTGGACACCGTTTCCCAGGGATCAGAGACGGGCTCTCCTTCTGGGAAGAGGGCTGTCTTTCTTCCCCTTTCTGGTTTGGTGTCCGCCAGAGTTTAAAACACCTCCCTCTGGGCCTACGTGAGCCCTGACCTCGGCAGGCGGAGCTGTGCCATCTGGGATCGGACAGCTCCCCGCCTCTCCGGCTGCAACCTCAGAGGGCAAAGGTCGGGCGGAACATCCCAGGGACGGGACAGGCCCTCCGAGCTGGCTCTCGGCTCCCACCAGATTTCGAGACCATCCACCCCAATCTTGAAGCTCTCCCCACGGTGGGGCGGGAGAGTGGAGGAATCCGGTGCCGTGATGGCTCCTCGGAGCTGCAGTCGTATGTACATGTCGGAGTGTCCCGGCGGCCCGGGCTGGCCGTGCCCACGGACACTCTCCATCCGTGTGGATCATCGGGAAAAGGAATGCACGGACCCTGGCCTGTGCGAAGGGCCGAGGTGAGCGCCATGCGTTTTGTGCTTTGACACACACAGGCAGGGACCCGGTCCCCGCGGGGAAGCATCCCGCTGGGTCTCTGTCCCCGTCGGGTGACGGCTGGCTAAAAGTAAATAAATAAAGGGTGGGGTGGGTGGGGCCGGGGCCGGCTGCTTTCTGAGTCAAAGCACACCCCGTCCCCGGTCCTCCCCGGCAGAGGGGGGGGGGGGGGGGGGGGCGGTGCAGCTGGTTTTGACCGCCGTGGTCTTGGGAGATTGTCCCTCGGACGGCGGGATCCCTAAAGGAAAGGTGCTTAAAATGCTCCTAACATGCAATTTTCTGGGGGAGGCGGGCCGGTGTGTCGCAGAGGAGGGAGGGTGCGCGTGGGGGGAGCGGGTGGAAGAGGGGGAGCTCCGGACCCCAGCACACAGCAGAGCCCAGGGCTCCTCCATCCCCGCCCTGTACCTCGTTCTCGGGGACCCATCGTCCCCCCAGCTCTGTCCCGCTCCCAGGCGAGGAGAAGCTTCCGGGCCGGGCTGGGGATTCCGCGTGGCCGCCACGTGGTAGGTCCGTGCCCGCAGGAGACCGGGACAGGCCTCTGCCGCCACTGGCAAACTGTGGCTCCTCCCCCTGCGAGCCACGGGGGTGATACACCGTTCACCGCCCCCCATCCCTGGCACCGGGCACAGGCCTGGCACAGCTGCGCAGGTGTGCGTGGAGGGTGGTGATGAAGATTGCAGAAGGTCGTGGTGGAGCAGGGAAGTCGGTGTGGAGAGGTGCCGGGGTTCTGCGGAGAGCGCTGGGGGGCACAGGGCGGACACGGGGGTCCTGAGGCCTCGGGCCCGAGGGTGCGTGGCCGGCTCCGCAGCGATGTCGGTGAGTCAGGCGACAGTAGCAGGCACACACACAGGAAGAGGTCCCCCCGTCCCCCCACTCAGAACCCCGGCAGACGGGGACAAGTCCTGGAACAATCCTACAAGACAAGCCCGCGTCCCCAGCATCTCGGCGTGAACTCTGGGTCCCACACGCACAGGGGGGCGGGGGCCGAGGCCTGGAAACCATTCCTGGTCGGATCCGAGGGCCCTGGCCGGCTCCTCGGAGCTTCACTGTCTGTCCCGAACCCGACCTGGGGCCACCAGGGGTGCGTGCGGCCCCGCTGGAGGGGAAAAGGAACCGGAGACGGGAAAACCCTAATAACGCGGGAAAGAGGGCGCGGTGTGTAATCGAGGCGTCTGTGTCAAGGTCTGTGGCTGCGAGTCCCCGTTTTCCTTGGAGAGGCGGCCAGGCCTGGGGAAGCCGGGGAGAGGTGGCCGGGCCTCAGGGACCCCCACCCAGGACGCACCGCCGGTGCTGGAGCGGCTACTGGCCGCCTGCAAGGACGCTGCCTCGGCTGGCCGGCCGGCGGGGCCGCACGCCTAGTGCATCTCGGAGTTGACCTTGTCCTGGAAGATGTACAGGTTGTTGGTGGCGGCGATGGCGATGATGTTCTCGGCCGGGTGCCAGGCCGTGTGCAGGATCTTGCGGGTGAAGTCCAGGCTGTCCACGCTGATGTCGTCGCGCCGCCGCTTGCCGCCCACGCACACACGCCGCGGCTTGAGCACGGCCCGGGGCTTGCTGCTCTCCCGCGAGGCCTCCAGGGTCACGTCCCGCTTCGTGTTGCGGTCGAACATGCGGAAGAAGTTGTTGTAGGCCCCCGTCATGATGACGCTGCGGAGAAGATGGGGGGGTGTCAGGTGGCGGGGGGGACGCGGGGGAGGACACCGCCGCCCCCTCCCCAGCCAGCAGCCCCGGGAGGCGGAGCCAGCAACCGGAGAGGCAGCCGGGAGGAGGTGGGCCAGCGTGCCCCAGGGCACCCCTCGTCCTCCCACACGTCAAGGCCGGCCGGCGCTGAGGCCCCAGTAGTGCTCAGCCCCCCTCATCCCAACAGAAGTCTCCGGAATGTGGCCCTCTGGTCCTGGAGCGAGAGCCCCGGGCACTCAGGAGTCAGCCTGGAGGCTGGGGGGGTGGGAGGGAGAGGGGGCATACAGGCAGAGATGCTGGGCTGTCAGGAGTTGGCCAGGGGCAGGCCCCCAGCCAGCCAGCCAGCCCTCCTGCTGCCCGCAACACCCAGGACCCGCTGTCTGCTGAGCAGCTGAGTGAACCAGTGATCGCTCTCTGCACCCGGCCGCAGAGCACATGTTCACAGACCCGCCCATCCTGCTAAGGAGAACGGCCTGTCTGTCCATCCCACTGTCCTCACCGTGAAAACAAGGGGACGCCTCTCCTCTCCTCCCTCTTCTCCTCTTCTCTCTTCTCCTCTCTCCTCCCTCCTCTCCTCTCCTCTCTCCTCCCCTCTTCTCTCTCCTCCCTCCTCTCCTCTCCTCTCTCCTCTCTCCTCTCCTCTCTCCTCTCTCCTCCCTTCTCCTCTCTCCTCTCTCCTGTCTCCCCTCCTCTCCTCTCCCCCAGTGAGCCGGTGCATGGAGCTCCAATCCGTCACAGACCCATGCTGCTCGGGGCCTGCCCATCTGGGCCCAGAATCCCTTTGGTGCCCGCCCACGAGTGACCCTGGGCTCCACTGCCCACCCAGCCTGAGAGCCCGCTAGCCGCAGTGTGTGTTTGGAGTCACCTCCCTGTGACACCCAAACTATTCCTCTGACCTCATGCTCGGAGGTCGCTGGGTGGCGTCTGGGGGCAAACCCTCCACAAACCGGCTCTCCGGTGGGTGCTCTGGGCTCCCGGGGCAGCCTCCCTCTGAGCCAGGATGGGCCAGCGTGCCGGCAAGGCCTCTCTGTGCAGCTGGGGAGCGTGGGGGTGGCCCAGGTGCAGGGGGGGTAGGCATGGGGGGGGAAGGTGAGTCAGCGCCGCCTTTTCCAGAGACCTGTCATCTCGGAGACAGGGCGGTGGGTGGAGAATGTAGTGTGCTTTCCGGCTCAGCTCCCTCTGTTCTAAAACCACCGCCCCCCGCCCAAAACCTTCATTCCTGGGCGCAGAGGGTTTGCTGTTGAGGCGTGAAGTGCCACGTGTGGAGGCCCAGGCGCAGGGGCTCTGGGTGCACCAAGCCCACCTGGTTGGCGGGAGTGGGCAGCGCCACCTGCACCAGCCAAGGACTCCCCTTCTCCCACCAAGTCCGCTCACCCTGGGGGCCGGGCTGGGCTCATGTCCCTTGGCCAGGGCCCAGGAGACCTCCCTGCCATGTCACACACACACACACACACACACACAAACCCCGCATGGTCTCAGGAGCCGGCGGCTGAGCCTGAACGCCCCGGATCCAGAGAGGCCGGGCGACGGTCACTGTGAGAGGTGTGAGGGCCAGCGGTGCCCCGGGCATCCAGGCACCTGGCCGGTGTAGCCAGCTGGAGCCACGCAGGGTGTGACCTGGGCGAGGTCATCCCGGGAGTGCCCTGGACCTGACGGGAGGTGCAGGGAGCAGGGAGGGCCTGCCCGGAGACCAGGCTGGAAGGCGGGCGTGACCACCACACCCACACCCGGAGGAAAGGCTGGGCATGAGGCCGCTGAGAGCCCGCCAGACCCGGTCACTGTCCTGGTGGCTTCTGAGGCCCGGCCTTCGGAGGGCCACCCGGGGGACAGGGCCGGGGCCAGGGGAAGGCGCTGGGGCAGCAGAGAGGCCACCCGGCCCCAGTGCCAGCAGCCAAGGCGGGAGTGGGGGAGCGGGCGCAGGCTGACCCCGCCGTGAGCGTGGACACTCGGGCAACGGCGGCCCGTCCTCTGACACTGGGAGCCCCATGCAGCCTCGCGGCCCGAGGTGTCGGGAACAGCCCCCCGTCCTTCTCACCAGCACCCATTCTTCTCCCGGGACCTGGGGGAGGAGAGTCGGCTCACCCGAGCCATCTGCAGCCCACGGTTGCTAATCCTGGTCCCACTGAGGAGCAGGGAGGATGGAGCCTCCTCCCTCCAGGCTGGCTGCCCACGTGGGAAGTGCGGGCAGGAGGTGGTGGGCCCCAGGGAGCCAGGCATCGCCTGGCCACGTGCGCCCCCTGGTGGCCATGTGCGGGAGGGCAGGCAGCCTTCACAACCTGTGGAAACCCCCACACACAAATGCACACACACACACGTGCACACACGCCCGCATGCATGCACAGGAATACGCACATGCAAGCATATGCACACACACACACAACTGGGTTGGCCTTTTGCCAGCGTTGAGAATTGGACCCCCAACCCAGGACCCACTGCATGTTTAGAGGGGACCCCAAGGTGTCAGAGCCTACAGCTCAGAGGCACCTGAGGTGCCTGCCCGCATTGGGGTGTCTGGGGCCGGCCTGTGCAGGGCCTGGAGGGAGTGCCAGGCGTCCCCACAGCCAGCCTCAGGCTGGCGCCCCCAGCCTGGCGCAGCTACCCCCCCCCCCCCGCCCCCCGTGACCACCAGCTGGTCCCTCTGACCGAGGGCACTGTCCTGCTCGGAGACCTGCCCTCCGCGGACCAGGTGGCCTCAGGGTGGCAGCAGCAGCTGGAGGAGCCCCCTCTTCTGAACATCCGGCTCTACCCCACGTGGGCCCCCTCTTCCAGGTGGCGCGCCCCGGTCCTACCCTGTGGTTCCCAGCTCCTTTCCCCAGACCCGCCTTCCTGATCGCCCCAGCGTACCTGTGACCAAAGCCACCCAAGAGGGGTAGGGTTCTCACTCTAAACGGCACCCCGCCCTGGGGAGCCCAGCCTGCTCCGGCCACCCAGGCGGGACCCACAGTTTCCGGGATGGACCACGGCCGACAAGTGGGTGAGGGCTGCCGGCTCACTGCGCCCCCTCACACCCCACTCTGGGCTGGACGGCAGAGGAGGGGGTGACACCCAACTGGCTCCAGCTGCGACATGTGGTGGTGACACCTGCTACCCTGGCCACTGTGGGCTGTCCCCCTGCCCCATCCTGTTTCCTGGGCTGGGCCGTCCCCCATCCAGGCCACCTGGGGTGATGGGGAAGCAGGACCCCATCCCAGGCTCAGGGCTGCGCCCGGTGGGTGGGGCCAGGAGAGGCGCTGGACCTGGGCTTCTCCCACCCCCAGAAGGTGCAGGGGCTGGGATGGCTCCTGAGCCGCCAGGGCCCGGGAGTGGGGTGCCACTGGACAGAGGCGGTGGCAGGAGGAGGGTGGGCAGACTGGTGGCTAATGCTCTCCGCCCCATCGATGCCCCAGCCCCGGGCACACCCGTCACCCTGACAACTGGCGGGGGTGGGGGCCCCACAACGGACTGAATGCCCTGCCTCCACCGCCAGGAGGTCGGGGCTCGGAGCGGTGTGCCCGCAGGGGGAGCACAGAGGTGCCGTTTGCTTCCTGCCCCGGAACGGAGAGCAGAGCGGTGCCCGCTGCCCGGAAGGCCGGCCTCCTCCCAGCACCCGGTCCAGCGGGTCCCGGGACAGCGACACGTCCGCGGGTCAGGGCCTGGACCAGGCGGGTTGGTTACCTGTCGCTCCCGTTCCAGGCGCACTCGAACTTGTCGAAGATGCAGTCGTTCTCGTACAGGGAGCAGAGCTTGCTCCGCAGGTAATCGTGGACCTGGCGGGGGGAGAGGGCTGATGAGTCGGGGGGCTGCCCTCCGGGCTGTCGCTCCTGAGGCCGCCCAGCCAAAGGGGGCTGATGGCACCCCTCCCAGGGACAGTAAGGAGTAGAGGTGACAGATGTTGAGTGTGTGGCGCCCCCTGTGCACCTCAGAACGCCGTGAGGCTTCAGCGGGGCTGCGTGGGGTGGGTAGGGGCTGTTACCCCAGTCACACCTGCATAACCAGATCCTACCCCATCCTGTGGGCCCAGCACGATGCCACCTCCTCCAGGAACCTCCCTGATCTCCCAGTAAGGACATCGCTGGAAACCACTTTGAAGCAGTTTCACCACAGTCCATGTTTCCCTCAGGTCCCCGTTTATCGTAGCACCCCCTGGACATCATTCCCACTCCTTAGTATTCCCAGAGGAACCCTAACGGAAACGATGGATGATGAAGACTTCCCGAGCAGGTGCCCCTGGGATAGCCCAGCGGTTGGCAAACTCCTTCGTCCACAGAGCCAAGAATCAACAGGACAACGACTGAAATGTCTTTTGAGCCAAAACCAGTTTGGCTCAGTGGATAGAGCATAGGCTGGGGACTGAAAGGTCCCAGGTTCGATTCCGGTCAAGGGCATGTACCTTGGTGGCGGACACATCCCCAGTAGGAGGCATGCAGGAGGCGGCTGGTCGATGTCTCTCTCTTATTGATGTTTCTGGCTCTCTATCCCTTTCCCTTCCTCTCTGTAAAAATCAATAAAATATATTTTTTTAAATGTCTTTGGAGAGCCACATTCTTTAAACTTAAACGTCTTCGAACGCCACTTCTTCAAAACAGACTCGCCCGGGCCGTGGTATTCTGTGCACGAGCCACACTCAAGGGGCCAAAGAGCCGCATGTGGCTGGCGAGCCGCGGTTTGCCGACCACTGGGATATCCTCCAGGCCTGGCCCACACGGCCGGTGCCTGGGACTTCTCGGGACTTAGAGAGGTGACGCACTCTCATCCCCCATCACCTGCGCGGAGGATGCTCCCCAGAGAGGAGCACGCTTGTCATCTCAACACAGAGCCGCCCCGGGCACGTCAGCGGCACCGGAAGCATTTGCGCCCTCACCCTGGACCCAGCTGGCTGCCCCTCTTGGTGCCCAGGGCCCGGGCCTGCAGGCCAGTCACAACCATGCCTCAGGGCAGGAGCTGGTGGGCCGGGGCGGGGGGGCATAGAGCTCCCACCAGGCAGGGCTGGGCAGGCCTCCTTCCCAGGCCAACCTACAAGCTTGATTTCTGAAGCCTCAGCATCTTCACCTACAACACGGGCAGAGGATAGCCACCCTCTCCCCCCAGCCCCCCACCCAGGGGAAAGCCCCTCGGGGGGAGTGCCCGGCCCGGGGAAGGTGCCCGGGGGTCCCCACGCCACCGCCCACCTGGTAGGTCTCGATGGGCCTGGCCTCCATGTTCAGGTCCCAGACCTTGACGGTGAGATAGTCCCGGGTGAGCATGTACCGGCCGCTGTGGCTGAACTTCACGTCGGACACTGAGGAGATGATCTCTGAGAAGAAGGAGCGGTTGCTGGGATCCTCCGGCTCCTCGAAGACTGCAGGGACCGAGAGACGCGTCACCGGCCGTTCCGGCCGCTCCGGCCACGGCCATGGAGCCGGGCACCACCGCCTGCACCCTGCGCGCTGGCCGGGCCGTCCTCGCTCCTCCCTCAAACCTGTCACCCGCCCGGCTCCCGCCCAAGACGGTCCCGCGAAGGGGGAGGCACCAGCCGTGTTTATTGAGCCCGATTTCCAGCTGGTCCATGCCCAGCCCTTTCCCCGAGTTACTGCATTCCTCCCCACAGAACGGGGTTTTATCCCCATGTGAGAGCCCAGGAAACGAGGCGCAGGTGGCTGAACCCTAGCCCCAGGTCTCGAGGCTGGAAGGAGGGGTGGAGTGGGATTTTGAGCCCAGCTGCCTGGGACGGCCGCATTCTACCGCCACCTAGTGGCGATGCCATCGCCACGAGGCACCCACAGGGTCCAGCTGCAGGCCCAGCACCCACAGGGTCCAGGAGCGGGGCTAGACCACACCTCTCTCTGCTGCCCTAGTCACTCGGGGCCTCAGGGTCCGGCCCCAGGGCCTTGGCACTGGCTGTCCCCTCTGGGAGACTTCGTCTTGGCTCTGCCCTCCAGACATCAGAGCCACCTGGCAGAGGGTGGCTGGGTCCAGAGCACCCCACCTCGCCCTGGTCGATGGACCTGGCTGGCCCACCATTCCCACGAGAGTTCTTTGTTCTAAGGCTCCGTGAAGATTGAGAAAGGGCACAGATCCATGGACAGGAGACCATCGGAGCCACTGTGCTGGTTCGGCCTGGCTGTGTGACCCTGGGGGTGTGCCTTAACTTCTCTGTGCCTCTACGGTAAATAACACCGGCCCCTCGGGATGCCCGCACCCCAGTCCTGGAGCCTGCACACACCCCTCTCCTGCCAAAGCCTTAGCCGATGGGACCGAGGACCCCAACTGGCAGGGACGCCCCGGTCTCTCCGATGGGCCTCTCTGACCACCGCTTTCTCCGGAGACAGATATAGGGAGGCCAACGGCGAAGAAGAGGGGGGGTGAGCAAACGGAGGTTGGAGTGCAGATGCCTCGAGGAGATTCTCCCCTGAAGCTTCCGGAAGGAACACAGCCCAACCAATACCTGGATTTCCGGCCTCCGAGCTCAAGTTGTAAAAGAGTGAACTTGTGTGGGGTTTTAAGTATATTTTTAATTGGTGTCAGAGAGGGAGAGGGAGAGAGAGAACCTGATCGGCTGCCTCCTGCACAGCCCCCACTGGGGATGGAGCCCGCAACCCGGCCACGGGCCCTGGCCAGACTCACAGGTCAGTGCCCAACCACTGAGCCACACCGGCCGGGCATGTTCGTGTTGTCTTAAGCCAGATGCGTGGCCCTTGGTCACAGCCGCCCCGGAAACTGAATGCCCGTCCCCCGGTCTGTACCAGCAACAGCACCAGCTCCATCGCGGGCCAGGTCTGAGGATGCGCTGTGAGCACCCACCGCCCTCAGCTGTGGCTCTCCACCGGCACGGGGTGGGGGCAGGAGGGACGGCGCATAGTGGGGCCACAGGGTGGCGACGCCATCACCACCCGGTCTACCAACTCTCCGAGCTCGGGCGCAACCTCCTTTTGGCGGACTCTGCGCTGTTAAAAGCAGAAATAGCCTCTGTTTTGAGGACTCACGTACAGTGTTTCCATGGTTACACTGCCATCATGACCAGCAGACAAAAGACCTTGATTTCTCTGCTTCGGAGAAAGACGGGAAGCTCTGGGCTGGGCAGCAGCCAGGGGCACCCCAGCTCTGCCCCTGACGGAGGCTGGGGGGATGTGGGGGAGGGGCTTTGCTCTGCCCTGGGCCTCGGTCTCCTCGTCTGTGCAACGGCGGTTCGGGCGCCCTTCACCCAGAAACCACGGTCTCACCGACTGGGAAAGCGAGGCCGCCAGCTGCATCTTGGGGGCATGCTCAGCCGGTCCCCGGGGGTGAGCAGCAGCTGGGAAAGTGGACCAAGTGAGACGGAAAGAAAGGGTTCTGATCCCCGAGTCGCTTTAAAAACCTGGCTCAGCCCGGCTGGCGGGGCTCAGGGGTTGAGCATCGATCTTTGAACCAGGAAGTCCCGGTTCGATTCCCGGTCAGGGCACAGGCCTGGGTTTTGGGCTCAATACCCAGCAGGGGGCATGCAGGAGGCGGCCGATCAATGATTCTCTCTCATCACTGATGTTTCTATCTCTCTCAACCTCTCCCCTCCTCTCTGAAATCAATAAAAATAGGCCCTACCTGGGATAGAGCATCGGCCTGTGGACTAAAGGGTCCCGAGTTCGATTCCTGGTCAGGGCACATGCCTGAGTTGTGGGCTCAATTCCCAGTAGGGGGCTTGCAGGAGGCAGCCGATCCATGATTCATCATTGATGTTTCTCTCTCTCTCTCTCTCCCTTCCTCTCTGAAATCAATAAAAATATTAAAACATACACTGAGTGGCCAGATTATTATGATCTCTGAACATATAATAATCTGGCCTCTCAGTGTATCTATACATATATATATATATTAGAGGCCCGGTGCATGAATGCATGCATGGGTGGGGTCTGGCCAGCCTGGCCAGGGGGAGGGGACATGGGCGGTTGGCCGACTGGCCTGCCTGCTGGTCAAAATCCTGGTCGAGGGGACACTTTGCATTTTTTAGCCTTTTATTATATAGGATACAGACTGAGTGCCCAGATTATTATGTGTTCAGAGATCGTAATCATCTGTCCACTCAGTGTATATATGTTTAAAAATAAACAAATAAAAATCTAGCTCAAATGACAATCATGTGTGTTCTGATCCAAAACAGCGCCACCCCCTGTGAAGCGGCCACCGGCTGCTTAGTTTCTCAGAGGAACGAAGAGGCGACGGGTCTGGGTGGGGTGGGGCCCACCCTGCAGAACCGAGGAGCACGGCCCGGCCACGCGCACACACGCCCTGGGCCTCCTCGCTGGCCCGGCTTCCCACCGACTCCCGCCAGACCTCACCCGACTCTGGCACTGGCCACCTTCCCGACACCCCGCCCTGGAGCCTGTGCCAGGGTCTCACGCTGACTGGGTCCAATCCCCGCCCCCCACCCCCTCCATCCCCCACCCACAGCGCCTGTCCTTCACCCACCGCCCGGGCCACACCATGGAGCCACCTGGTCCCCATCCCCTGGCAAAGCCTTAGCTCTACCTGCAAAGGACACCCAGACCTCTCTGCTCCCTACCCAGGGTCCACCCCGAGGTCCACCCCGAGTTCCACCCTGAGGCCCACCCTGAGGCTCCCCTGGGTCCACCTTGGGGCCTCCCTGTCTTCTCCATCCCCCAGCTGGCCCCTCGGCAGCCTGGCCTCCCTGCGCCCGCCTCTCCGGACCCACACCGCCCGCCCGCCCGCCCGCCGGAGCCCGGTGCTCACGCTTGGAGTGCTTGTCACAGAGGGCGGCGGCCCGCATGTCGCAGAGGCGCAGCGAGCCCTTGCTGCTGCTGTAGACGAAGAGGTTGCAGTGGTGCGGGTGGAACTCGGATGCCGTGATCACCTCCGTGAGGTCTTCCATGTTGGCCGGCTTGATGTCCACGATGTCTGGCCCGTCAAGGAAGCTGCAGCCACCAGGGTCCCACCCTTACACCCCGAGTCTCCCCACCCCTACACCTGGGGTCACCCCACTGCTACACCAGGGTCCCACCCCTATACCGGGTCCCACCCCTACATCTAGGATCTCCCCATCCCTACACCCTGGGGTTGCCCCACCCCCTCTCCCTGACACCCTCACGCCCTCTCCCTGACAGCCTGGGGTCTCCCCACCCCCTCTCCTTGGCATACCCCATGTCTAAAAGCCTCCTCTCCGTTCCCCAAAGCCCTGGACAAACACCCGCCCCAAAGGGTCCCCAAGCTGCAGGCCTGCATGATGAACCGCCCACAGGCTGCCCCTTCTGGGTGCCCGTCCACTGTCCCCCAAAGCCTGGACGTGCCACCGCCCTCCTGACCTGAGCCCTCTCCCCGCCAGTGCCAGCCACCCACTGAGGCCCCTCCGCCTGCCCCCGTCAGGAGCGGGAGAAGGCAGGGCGTGGTGGAGCGCCTGCGGCACGCTGGGCACTCAGTGACCCTCCCCGTGCCCCCGCCCACAGGCTGCGGGTGTGGCACTGCTCGCTCCCCGCCCTGCCCCACCCCGCTGCTCTCTCTCCGTCGAAAGGGGCGTCTCCCGGAAACCCGTGAACACGAGTGTTTGTAACAGTCAGAGGACTGGACCCAGCGCGTGAGGGTCCCGAGGAGGGTCTGCGCTCAATCCCGCCTCCCGGGAAGCCGGGCGCTGCCCAGGAACTGAGAATCGCAGGGAGGACCGGGGGCTGTGTCACCCCGCCTGAAGCAGTTGCCCTGGAAACGGGTTTTCTGTGCGAAAAGGAGATTAAATCACGAGAAAAGGGGCTGAAGGCGGAAAGCTGCAGCGTCTGTGCCGGGAAGGCCACTCACATCCGCCCCGCAGCCCGCCCACAGCCCGGGCCTCAGAGACCCTCTCCTGCTGTTTCTAAAGAGGACTCCGCCCTGGCTGGTGTGCTCAGTGGTTAGAAGCCTGGCCTGTGCCCTGAAGGGTTATGGGCTCTCTTCCTGGTCAAGGGCATGTACCTGGGTTGCAGGTTCAATCTCTGTCCCTGGTTGGGACGCATGAGGGAGGCAACCAATCAATGTCTCTCTCTCTCTCTTCCCTCCCCCTTCCTTCCCTTCCACTCTCTAAAAATCGATGGAAAAATCTCAAGTGAAAACTAGCAAAACAAGGGTTCTGGAGGTAGTGGGTGCCAGGGGAAGAAGACAGGGTGCCACAGGGAGCCTGCATTTCCACGTGACCCTGGCGGGGGGAGACAAAGCCAGGGTCAGGGTCAGCGTGTGTCTCTGGACCCCAAGATCCAGAGCCCACACCCGGCACCCCTGGGGCCAGACCTCATCCTTCAGGACCCGACCCTCTCCCCAGCCACTCCAAGCCCTCGGCTCCGCCCCCAAGGACCTGCCCGCACCGCTGCCCGGCTCCTCCGTGTGAGAGGAGCTAGTGACAGTGGGGCCCCTCCTGTGTGAGAGGAGCTAGTGACAGTGGGGCCCCTCCTGTGTGAGAGGAGCTAGTGACAGTGGGGGGCCATCCCTGCTGCCCCCTTAGTCCTGTCACAGGGCGGGGGACTGTGGATGGCCTCCTGACGGGCAGTAGTTGCAGACGGACCCTGGGAGGGGGCACAATCTGCCCCACGCGGACAGTGGACACGCCTCCTGGGCCCACGCCGGCGGCCACCCGCCTGGGAACTTAGCGCACTTGGTCCTCCGGTAACCATGACAGTGCCCTGGCTTGGCGGTGCCCAGTGCCGTGGGGAGCCTGGGCTCCGGGCGGGCGGCTGTCCGCGCTCTCTGGAAGGACAGTGCCAGGTCCCTCCGGCACGTCTGCTTCCCCAGGTGCAGCAGGAGGGGCTGGGGTGCCCCGGGGGCCCTGGCATTGCGAGGGTTAACCTCCTGGCTTCTTGGGCGGCAGCTCAACCCCGAAGACGGGCCCCAGGAGATTCGGGCAGGACGGACGCCCCTGGGAAGGAGCATCAGTAGACTCATCACAACCCCCCCCGACCCCCTGCCTCGGCCGAGCGGATGGGTCATCCGAGCTCCCTCTCCCTGTCCCCACCTGTCCGTGGGCTGCTATCAAACCCCCTGCACTGAGGGGCGAGGGATGGCCCCCGCCCACAAGGAAGGCTGGCCGCACAGTGGGCGGACAGGAGCGGTCAGGTGGGCGTGGACAGGGGAGAGGGTGGACTCGCTCAGCACCCCCCACCCCCCGCACTGCAGCACAGTTATGTTTCTCCAGCGCCGTGGGCTGAGGGGTGCCCCCCAAAACACAACAACCTCCTCATCCTCAGAGGCCATGAGCGCGACTTCCTTAGGAAGAGCCTTTGCTGACCTATCAGCCAAGGCTCTGGAGGAGGCCCCACCTGTGTCCTCAGGGCCCAGAGGAGACAGAGGACAGACAGTCACCCAGGCCAGAGCTGGAAGAGGCCGGCAGGAGCCTCCCAGGAGCCGAGCCTCCGTCCAGATGGAGCCAGCCCTGCCCACTCCTTCCTGCTGAACTCGGGCCTCAGCCCAGGGGGAGCGCCTTTCTGGGGTCTGAAGCCCCTCGAATGCAGAAACCTGCACTGAAACCTCCGGGCCCGTGGCCTCCCGGGAGCTGGCGAGCAGCGCGGGCACCGAGTAGGAGCTGGGCACCGTCCTTATATCCCTCCTCGCCCGCCTCCTTCAGCTGATGCCCTGTCCGCGCCTCCAGCCCCAAGACTCCAACCTCCTGGGCTGCTCCCCACCCTTCCCCCGCTGCCTGCTCCGAGGCCTGGACTCCCCGCCGGCCGGTCCCCGCTGCCCGCCCGCCCGCCTCGGCCCGAGTGCCTCCCTGAGCGCTCGGCGGCCTCGCTGTCCACAGGGAACGCCAGCAACTGCTGGGCCCACCGGACCCTTCACCGTCACCTGGCCATGGCTCAGCCACACCTGGGGACACAGCCAAGCTCAGAAACGGGTGGTCCCGCACCCAGAAGTCTGTGGCACTTCCTGCCAAGGACACGGGGAGGGGCGGAGAGTGGAGGGAGAAGAGGGAAGGGAGGGATGAGGGAGGGGAGGGAAGGGCCTGGCAGGGCTCCTGCAGTCATCAGGTTTTCGGATTTTTATAGAAACTCCTTTGCCTCCTGCTGCCAAGGGCATCACCTGACACCCCGAAGCCGGTGGCGGTCACCCAGCACCGCACCCCGCCAGAGCCACAGCCCTCGGAGCGGCGTGCATCGCACTGCAGGGCCTGTGGAGGGTCACCCGGGCGGTCCCTGTGCTTCCAGGGCCCTCATCCCACTGAGCTGCCCGAGCGCCTCAGCCTCACCTGCACGGGGCGCGGGCACAACGGCCATAGCTCCTGCACAGGAAGGCATGGCGGGAAATGGGAGTGTGTGCTGGCTCCCTCTGCCGGGGGCCCCGGTGAGAACTGGGCCCGGGGAGCAGCCGCAAACGCCGGGAAGCAACAAGCCATAGCCGGCACCGCGATGGCTTCAGGGTGAGGCCTCAGCCAACGAGTCTGCAGACACAGCAGCTCCCTGAGCCCCCGGGAGCTAGTGAGGCAGCACCCCTGCAGGAAGGGCGCCCCCTCCCCATCCCCCGCACCTCTGACCCCAGGCTGCACTCGGAGGTGGCAGAGCAGAGGCGGGACCCTGGCTGCCTGACTTCCAGCCCCGGCTCCTCCTCCTGCCTCTGTCGGGGAGCGACTGCATCTCCACACGCCAAGCAGCTCCCCCAGGGGGTCGGCACCCCTGAGGACACCGCTGCTGGGCTCGCTGGACTGGCCTGTCCTCCGCGAGGTGGACTCTGAGAGCGGGCGGGCTCCGGGGCCAGCAGGATGTGGCCTGGGGTTCCATCGATTCAACTGAGCAAAGCACGCTGCCTCCAGATGTCTCCGCAGGAACCACGCTCAGGATGGGAGAGGTGTTACCATGGTGACGGCAGCGCCGAGTGAGGATGGAGGCAGCTCTCCCAGGGCCACGCGGGGCCTCCCACACAGGCCCCAGGGACGCGGGTGTGCTGATCCCCGAGGGCCTCCCTCACCTGGAAGCAGCCTCACCGGGCACAGCCAGCACGGCGGCTTTCTTTCCAGCAAATTTCTCCGGACGCTGACCGGGCTGTCAGGCCGAATGAGGCTGCTCCTGCAGGAGGGTTCCTGGCAGCGTGGCCCCAGTGGGCTTTCCCAGGGCGCCTCTGCGAAACGCCACTGCCGGTGGCTTGGACCGCAGAGAATGATCTCACGGCTCTCGATGCCACCAGTCCATGATGGAGGTGTAAGCCAAGTGGGTTCTTCGAGGCCTCTCTCCCAGGCCAGCCCACGGCACCATCTCGGTGTGTCTTCACCCGCTCTCTCCTCTGGGTGTGCATCCCTGGTGTCTCTCTTTGTCCAAATCTCCTCTTCGTATCAGGACACCAGGGAGACTGGATCACCCCCATCCCCACCCCAGCGACCTCATTGGCCTTCATCACCTCTCTAAAGATCGGAAGTCTACCTTCTGATGGTCTGGGGATGTGGAATTCAGCTTTGGGGGGGGGGTCACAATTCAGCCTCCTTTCCTTCTCCGCTCAGAACCTTGACCTTGGCAGTGCAGTCTGCTCAGGGAGAAGCCAGGTGGCTGGGCAGGTGGGACAAGGGGAGAGGGGCCTTTTCTGCGTGACTGCTCACTGCACCAGCCCCGATGCCGGCGTGTTTTCTCCAGGTGGTGAGCCAGCCTCCGCCTCCCCACCACAGCCGGGGTACGGGACTCCCAAATGTTCAAGCAGGAAAGAAAGCACTGGATTCTGAGACTTAAAGATCAGGACACAGCACCCCGACCCCACCACAGAACAGCTGTGTGACTTAGGGAAACTTCCTCGGCCTCTCTGTGCCTTGCTTTTCTCACCTGTAGAATGGGTTGGTCCTATCTGCTTTGCCGGGCTGCCATAAGGATTACATGCAATGACGTGTGACAAAGGCCTTAGCACAGTGGTCGGTAAACGGAGGCTCACGAGCCACACGGGGCTCTTTGACCCCTTGAGTGTGGCTTTTCCACAGAATACCACGGTCTGGGTGAGTCTATTTTGAAGAAGTGGCATTAGGAGAAGTTTAAGTTTAAAACATGTGGCTCTCACTGAAACCGGTTTGGCTCAGTGGATAGAGCGTCGGCCTGTGGACTGAAAGGTCCCAGGTTCCATTCCTGTCAAGGGCATGTATGTTGGTTGCAGGCACATCCCCAGGAAGGGGCATGCAAGAGGCAGCTGATCGATGTTTCTCTCTCATGGATGGTTCTAACCAATAAAATATGTTTTAAAAACACACACACAAACACACACACACACACACACACACACACACACACACACACACACACATTTGGCTCTCAAAAGAAATTTCAATCGTCCGGTTGATATTTGGGTCTGTGGACTAATGAGTTTGCCGGCCACTGCCCTAACACATGGTTAGTACTTTTAGCAATAAATTCGCTAGCTAAATCAGAATCAGCCTTTCTCTTCCTCTGAAGAAAAAAACAAAACAGAACAGGAAATGAAGCAGGTTGAAAAGTTTGCAGGGGGGTGGGGGGTGCTGACTTGCACGCCTGGGTTTTGGAGACCCGGGAGGGGAAGCCCAAGGTGGACAGAGCTGGGCACACTCCCAAGTGGCTGCCTTCTCCCGGCTCTGGGAAGGGGCCACCCAGCCCCATCCTGGCTTCCCGGGGCTCTAGCCCAGGAGCGAAGCCAGTGAGCAGTCCCACACGCGATGCTCAGGAGGGACACTCGGGCACACGTGAGCGGATTTATAACAAGGCCCTGGAGGGGTCTGGAGAGTCGGGGATGGGTCCTCTGAGGCAATGGCATTAAGCCAAGGCCGAAAGCCAGTGGGAGATATCTGGGCAGAGGGCCAGGGTTGGGGGGGGGTGATCCATGTGAGGGGAGGCATCAGCTGAGGAGCTGTGAGCGGCAGGCTGGCAGAGAGGGAGAGGGAGGGAGGCAGAAAGGGCTGCAGCCTGAGATCGGCCAGTTTTAACCAGTAGTGTGTTACAGACATGCCAGCGAGGCCTGTCAGGAGGGGGGCAGAAGCACCACGGAGTGACACGTCCCCACCATGAGGGGAGACGTTAGGAACAGAGCGGCCAGGGCTCTACATCGACCACCTGTGGTACCCACCGTGCCAGCATGGCCTGGAGGGCGGTGAGAAGTGCCCGCTTTCCCTCAGAATCCAAAACAAGAGCCAGGAGCCATTATCCCATCGCTGGGGCTGATGGGCAGTCTGAGTGACCGAGGCAAGTGATGGGGGGGGGGCCAGGCATGTACCCATTTCTCAGAGTTGAAAGGACCACCTACATGAGAGACCCAGAGTCTGACTCCCAGGCCCTGCCATTGCCCAGCTGGGTGACTCTGGGTCAATCACCCAACTTTCTGTGGCTTATTTCCTCCTGTAAAGCGGGGGGCACGTTGCCCTGGCCCATTTGGCTAGGTGGATAGAGCATTGGCCTGCAGACGGAAGGGTCTTGGGTTTGATTGCAGTCAAGGGCACGTACCTCGGCTACAGGCTCCACCCCCAGACCCAGTCGGGGCACCTGTGGGAGGCAACTAATTGATGTGTCTCTCTCACATCAATATTTCTCTCTCTCTCTCTCTCTCTCTCTGTCTCTAACCCCCCGCCCCTTCCATCCCCTCTCCACTCTCTCTGAAGTGGGAAAATATCCTCAGGTGAGGATTAACAAAAACAAACAAAACAAAAGAAAGGGGGCATGTTCACAACACCTGCTCCACAGTGTCGCCGAGAGGATTAAGTAGGTCAATATGTCCCAGGTGCTTAGAACACTGTCTGGCACAGAACAAGTGGCACAGAGCAAGGGCTCAGTCAGAGGTGCGGTGTGTGGGAGGTGGTGAGGGGGAGGACCCTGCAGGACTGGCTGCCGGAGGCGTCAGCACCATGGACAGCGCACAGGGAGCGCCCTGGGCAGCCTGTCGGGAGTCGGGTCAGCACCGTGGACAGCGCACAGGGAGGGAGCGCCATGGACAGTCTGTCGGGTGTCGGGTCAGCACCGTGGACAGCGCACAGGCAAGCTGACCTGCCTGGCCTTGGGGAGGCCTCAGAGAGGCCCTGAGGTGCAGTCAGGGGTTCACAAGTTTTCCAAGCAGAAACCTCATTTGGGGGATTCGGACTTGGGCATTTCTGGGCAGATACTCCCCCGTTTCCTCTTCGGCACAGTGGTTCTGTGGGGGCATGAAGAGGCACCTGTGAGGTGCCAACCTCGGTCACGGAGGAGTGGGTTGTGGGTCTACGCACACCAGGCCCTGTACCCACCGGCTCCATCCGCCCAGCCCCGGCCCCAGAGGCGCAGCCCACCAACCGGATGGGGACAGCAAGGCTGAGTGACTGGCAGGTCACTTCGTGAGTGACAGAAGCGGCTGGACCCTGGGGTCTCAGTGGTTCGCCAGCAGAAGGACAGGCAGGCAGAGGGGCCTTGGAGGGTCCCCACCATTGTCCCCCACGTGGGGGACAAGCCCAGCCCGCAGGCTGCACTGTGCTAGAGGCTGGGAGCCTCTGCCCTGACCGCTGGCCCACCACCCAGCCTCACTCCGGGACCTGTTGCTCAGGACACAGGAATCAGACGTTGCTCCAGACCGAGGGCTGGTGCCAGGACAGCTCCCACCGGGAGAAATCGCTCGGCGGTGGCGGAGGAAGGAAAATCAATGGAGCCACCTTTGCAATCCTCCGGTGCTGAACAGAAAGCCGGGGCTCCTCGGCCGAGGCCACCTGCGCAGCCTGTTACCTTTAAGTGGCATCGCACTCGAGAAAAATCACCCTGCGCTGCCAACGGCCTCAGAATGTTGGCACTGAAGGATGTGAGCGGCGGCCTGAAGAGACGTGGAGAGGGCACGGGGGTAAAACAAGCCACCAGAGAACCCGCAGGAATTTTGAGAACGAGCCTTAACTATCCAGGGAGCTGATGTTGGAAGAGGGAAGGCAATGCCAGCCACCGGCGGAGGCCCGGTTAGTGACTGGATTCGATATTCCTTACAAACATCCTCCCATTGAGGAATGTGGCCCAGTTCACGTTCGTGTGAACAGATGGCCCAGGACGTTAAGCAATGAACGAGCCCAGGTGGTCTAGAGCCCAGCACCCAGCCTGCTCCTCTGTAGTATTTGGGACTCAAGCACCATGAAGCCCAGACTCACAGGGCGGGGGTTGGGGGGGGTGTCTACATCCCAAGACCAGGTGGAAACCATGAGCCTCCTCACTCGAGTCGGCACCTACAACCACTCACAAGTACCTACTGTGTGCGGGCCCTGCATTACTTGTGGGAATGCAGAGAGGGTGCAGACGGGGTTCCTAACCCCCAGGGTGTCCCTGGAAACTGGGGGCGGGGCATATGAACAGGTGACGAAAGCCCAGTGTGACAGGGAGGGGGGCCACTTGCAGCGTGACTCCCTGATGAACCGGTCAGCCAGGGGAGGTCTGCACAGCCACCGTGGGGCTGGAGACTACATCACTCCTCCGTCGGCTGAGCTGGCACCTAGGTCTACAGCGAGGAAGCCGGTTCACAAATCAGAGGCAGGATCTGCACCCAGGGAAGCCCCCCAGTTCCCAGGGGGATCCCAAACCCGGCGCTCCCTTCCTGTCACCAGCCCTTGCCTCCTCAGCTGATGTAGGTCCTGGCGTCAGTCATTATTTCCACTCCTTGCATTCACCATCAGGCCCATGTTTGCTGGGCACTTGGCAAAACCTCCGCCCGGGCCCTCCACCCACCCCGCGCCTGCAGCCCAGCGAGTCCCCGGAGAAAAACGCGCGCCCACATGCTCTCCGGCCCACTGGCTCCCACAGCACCACCGGCCCGCTTGCCTGCGGGCACGCCCTTGCTTATTGCGTTAGGGTTATGCCCACCGCCCCCAGTTTCCAGGGACATCCAGGGGCAGCGGGAGCAGGCCTCCTTCACTACATCTGGGCACCGGCCTCCAACAGCGCAGCCTGGTGTCCAAGGTGGAAACCAGACTCAGGGGCTGGAAGTGCGGCTCCTGCTAGGTGTGGGCTCTGAGCACGTTCACGTGGGCTCCCTGTGACTCGGTTTCCTCATCTGTAACGGAGGATCATAGCTGCACCTGCCTCACAGGGTTGTAGTGGGATGAAGTGAGTTAATGCTAAGATGTGCTAACGCTAGACAAGAGCCTCGCTGTAATTACTGGTATTGTTATCGGTCTTCAGAACAGCGACCTCCTGGCAACCAGCCTGCTCTCTCCACTGCAGCCCTGCTGGGCCGGCCTCAGCCCTCCCCCAGGCCCAGGCTCCTGTATGGACAGTTCATTCCTCACTCAATCCTATCGCCCCTCGCTTGTCCAGACACAGGGAGCCACCACGCAGGGCCCCCGACTCCATCCGCCTGGGCTTTTGACACCCTCGCTGTCACTCTAAGTCCTGGGTGGAACCCCAACGGGGAGGGTCCAGAGGAGCCTTTGGTGGACGGTCTCAGCAGAATGAGCTGTCCCTCCTCTGGGAGGGGTGACCCCAGGACCTTATCTCCTCCCTCGTCCCCGGTGAGGTCCCAAGGTGACAGGGATCACAGCCACCCTGGTGACGAGGAGGCGAAGGGTCAAAGGTAACCTCACAGCCGTGTTCTAAACTGCTCACAATTCTCAGCATGCGCTCACGTCTGCCGTCACTCACACACGGTGGACTCACCGAAGTGAAACGAAGCAGAAGCCCTCCCAAGCCAGCTCGCTCCCAAGCCAGACGGCCCCACCTAGAAGCCACCGCGGGAGCCACCAGCGGCGGTGGGGGCGGCAGGAAAGGATACTGAAGCTCCGGTCGGTGATGGCCAGGTGCCAGAGGTTGATGCGCAGGTCATCCGCCGACATGTAGGTCTCGCAGTCACTGTTGACGGAGATGGAGTTGATGTGGTAGGTATGGCCATTGGCAAAGACCCTCCGTGGGCTCACCTCCACCATCAGGTCCATGGGCTTCAGCACGGGCACCTGCCGAGGAGGAGGAGGGCAGGTCAGAGCGGCCATTTTCCGGGGGCAGGCCACCTGGGCGTGTGTGTCAGAAATAATGTCCATCACCACCAGCCCTGCAGCCCTGCACGAAAGCCCACCTCCTTTGCTTGGCCTCCTGGGGCTGGTTCAGAGCCCACCACATGACTCTGAAGAAGTGACTGGACCCCTTTGCACCCCAATGTCCTCATCTCTCAAAGGGAATGAGAAGATACCACGGCAGAGTCAGCTGACTGCCCACCAAGCATTTGCATCCCTTCTACCAGGAAGTGACAAGTGGCTGCCCAGAGGACTACATTTCTCAGCCACCCTTGCATCTGGGTGTGGCCACATGACTGGTTCTGACCAATGGACTGTGAGTGTAGTGATGCCCAGCACTATGGGCCAAGGTGGTTAAGAGGCAGGTGGGCCTTTTCTATCCTCTTTCTCCTTCCACCAACCTTTAGGGATGGAGGCACATGGAATGGCAGGAGGCTGTGTCCCTGCAGGAGAGCCAGGTGCCAACCCACATGCACCTTGCTAGGAGTGAGAATTACATTTTTAAACATTTTTTAAATACATTGTTATTGATTTCAGAGAGGAAGAGAGAGGGAAGGAGAAAGAGAGAAACATCAATGATGAGAGCGTATCATTGATTGGCTGCCTCCTGCATGCCCCACACTGGGGATCGAGCCCGCAGCCCAGGCATGTGCCCTTGACCAAAATCAGACCCAGAACCCTTTAGTCTGCAGACTGACGCTCTATCCGTGGAGCCAAACCGGCCAGGGTGAGAATGACATTTCTGTGTGCTCTGCCCTGCAATGTGGGGTCATCTGTTAGAGCCATCATGCTAGCCTAACTCCCACAAACTCCCACCTTGGATGTGTGAGGAGTCCCTGAGACAGTGTCAGATGCACGCCTCTGCTTCCCTTTGTGCTCTTTGCCTGGAATGCTCCCCTTCCCACCCTTGTGGCAGCTAGTGAACCCCAACTCCTCCTGCAAGACCTGGAGGCAACAGCCCCCCACAAGTGCAGCTGCCTTGGACATACCCAGCACACGACCCACATCTCTATCAGGGCTCAGCATACACTGCTGAGTCACTCCAGTAAAACGTGAGGTTTCAAAGGTGCCAGGACAGATAGACAGACAGACAGACAGACACAATGGCCTGGCCTGGGCTCGATGCCCAGGCAATGGGTCTGGCATTGCCATCCCCACATCACCGGTGAGAAGACCGGATGCCAAGATGAACCCAACTTGTCTAAGTCACGGGGTCAGGAAATGAGAGTCAGGACCGGAAGCTGGGGGGGGGGGGAGCTGCCCCGGAGGGCTCCTGGTACCGAGGTGCAGACTGAGACCTGCCCTGCCCCTCGCCAGTGGTACCCTCACCGGGTCACATCTCAGGCCTCCGTTCCCCTTTCTGTAAAGGGGGTGAGGCTGGAGCCGGCTCAGAGCGGATACAGTGAGTGCCTCG
>JAAGEH010000447.1:0-20470 GCA_011751065.1 Lasiurus cinereus | reverse complement strand
GGGGGCGGCTCTCCCGGTTCCTTTCCTCCGTCCACATCCTGACCCACCGGCTGTTTATTCAACATGTGGATCCTGCGCCTGATCAGCAGCTCCTCGCGCGTGAGGCCCGGTCCTCCAGCTGTTGACAATCCATCACCGGCAGTTCCCACCGGGTGGCGTCCTGGGGCCCAACGCTGGGCGCTCAGCCTAGCGCTCCGTGCGGCTCCCAGCTGCGCCAGGGCACCCGTCTGCCTGCGCCACCCCGCTCTGCGCTCAGGGTCTCCGTGGGGGAGGCGTGTGCTTTGTGGGTGGTCCCCGGGACGGGGAGCGGGTGGGGTACCTCACCCTTCAGCTGGAGCAGCGACACTGGGAGGAAGGCAGGAAGCCCGGGGGTCCGGGACTGGGTCCAGCAATGACTTGTCACCAGGCCTCGGGGTGCAGCTCTGCTGGGGGGTGCAGCCTGGGAGCCTCCTGCAGGCACCTGCTCTGAGGCCAGTGTCTCCCCCACAGGTAGATGGGCCGAGGTCACATCCAGCCGTGAACACCCAGACGGCTGTGCAGACGTGAGAACAGCCTCATGTCTGCTGTCCCGTGAGAACGTGCTGCCTTTGACCTGTTCCTCAGTTCACGTCAAAGCCCACTGAAACCTGTACAGCAGTGGTTCTCAACCTTCCTGATGCCGCGACCCTTTAATACAGTTCCTCATGTGGTGGTGACCCCCAACCACACTTCATAACTGTAATTTTGCTACTGTTATGAATTATAAGGTAAATACCTGTGTTTTCCGATGGTCTTAGGCGACCCCTGTGAAAGTGTCGTTCGACCCCCAAAGGGGTTGCGACTCACGGGTTGAGAACCACTGCTGTTCAGAGTTTTTGTGAGTTTCTTTGAGCCCAAGTGTCGACAACTGCCAGAAAGCAGAACCTCAATGAATTGAGATGACGATCCCGGAGGATTTCTGGTACATCTGTCTTTATACATCGCCTTCAAAGGAAAGGGACGTACCTGGGTTCCAGGACACCCACTGGAGGTAGACTGGAGAGGTGGGAGAAAGCAGAGCAGGGAGACCCCTGGGGTTGGATAAACAGTAAAACGAGAGACACACAGGTGGGTGCAGGGACAATGAACATGATAACAAGGAAGGAATGTGTGGTCTCTGTCCTGGTGCCCAGGCACATTAGGTTGTGCCCCACAGGGTCTAGAAGAAGGGACGTTACCCAGACACTTCAAGGGTCTGTTGTCAGAAATGCACAAAGACAGACAGGCTCAGTGAAGGTAAAGGCTGACCTTGTTCGTGAAGATACGGGCCTAGGCCAGTGGTTGACAAACTCATTAGTCAACAGAGCGGCGGTTTGCCGACCACTGGCCTAGGCTGTAACCACCCGCCACAACTGCTTTTAGTTAAAGTTTAATTTTAGACCGTCCTGTGTGGTGACTTGAGGTCTCTGAGTTTGCAGACCGCCATGCAGGCCTCCTCTGAGCTGGTCAGAGTAGCCTGTGGCCCCTTTCATCTACAACTCTTACTCTTTTTTTTAAAAAAAAATATTTTATTGATTTTTTACAGAGAGGAAGGGAGAGAGATAGAAAGTCAGAAACATTGGTGAGAGAGAGACATCGATCAGCCGCCTCCTGCACTCCCCACACTGGAGATGTGCCCGCAAGCAAGGTACATGCCCCTGACCGGAATCGAACCTGGGACCCTTCAGTCCGCAGGCTGACGCTCTATCCACTGAGCCACACCGGTCTCGGCCATACCTCTTACTCTTGTTCAGCGGCCCCTAAGAAGAGGGAGGTGCCCAAGATTTATTACCAGTAAGTCCTCATGGCGTTGTCCACAATCAGAAGAGAAGGAGACCTTCAGGTGCCTGGCCCGAGCTGCAATCCTCAGCCTCCTCCGAGTCATCAGCTCCGAGAGGGCGGGCGTGGCCACTGTGCTGCTTCTCCCTGAATCCCAACCGAGTAGGGCCTGGCTCTGGGTGGGCACTCGGGAGTAACTGCCCAGAGGGTGGATGGGGGGTATGACCATGCAGCAGGTAAACTGCAGGTAGAGGGAGGGGTCTGCCCACGGGAGACGCTGCGATCATCTCAAGGGAAGATCAGAGGTCCTGGAGGGGTGGGGGGAAGGCGTGCAGCTAGGGGGAGGCTGGGGGTGCAGAGGGAAGCGTTTGTGTGTGGCTGGGTGGTCTCCAGCCGTGAACACACTGGTCAAAATGCGTAGAACTGCCTTAAGGCCTCCACATTGCACTGCATGTAATGGTGACTCAGTGGGTTTTGTAAAATTGTACCGGCAGCTGCTCGTCCACCTTCTCACATGTGGGCAACGGCCAAGGAAAGGGGCTGGACTAGCACCCTGGTCCTGGGGAGGGTGGGGTTTGGGGATAGCTGGATTGGGGGGATAGACGTGTCTTCTTCACACCTGGTTTGTAACAGGTTAATGAGACGGAGCCTCCTCGGGCTACAGCCCGTCTGCTCTCCTCTGACCCTCCTGCTGAGGCCACAGCGTGGAGTCTGGGCTCGGGTGGGGGGTGGCCTTTCCCCCTGTCCACACCTTCTGGGTCCTGAGGGAGAAGGAAAGCTGACGCCAGCCCCTCCTGGAAGCCCCTGGTTCCGCCTCAGTGGCTCAGGGCTCCTAATGCCCTGGGAAGTCCCTCAGAGTTTCCCGGATGACGGTGCCCCAAGCCCTCCCTCTGGGGGGGTCTCACCGCTGCACCCCCACTGGGAGCCCATCCCAAGCAGGTGCACGGGTTCCAGGTCCTCCCTCAGGTGCCCACGCTCTGTGCACACCCCGCAGAGGGTCCCTGCCTGGGTCTGTGGTCACAGGCTGAGCATCTAATGCTTGTTGAGTAAGTGTTGGCTCTTTGGCGTTGAATGGGGTGACATCAGTTTTTTGTAAATGCTGGGAGGACCTCAGGGAGGAGATAGATATTCTGCCACCATCCTCCGCCGCCGGGAGGGTGGGAAGGAGGCTGGACCTGGAGGGGAGGGATGGCTGTAGCCCGTCCTGGCCTTTCCCTCCCTGCCCCCCCTGGTCTCCCTCTAGCCGTCCTTCGCTGCTCGCTGCTGGGCCACTCCCAGGAGACAGTGTCTCTGCCTCAGTGCCTACAGCTGTGAAGTTCCGGGTGGGCAGGTGTCCTCCTCGGAGAGCCACAGGCCTCTGCAGGGCCTGTCCCCAGAGGTCACACCCGCTGAGCAGGCCCCAGGGCTGGCTGCAGGCGCGGCTTGTGGTTCTCTGGGTCAGAAGTGGAGAGGGTGCTGTTTGCTTCGTCTGCCTGGAACTCAGGCTTCCGAGGCGAGGTGGACAGCGGGGGGCCCTCGAGGGGATGCTGAGGGCGGACGCCCTCTGGAGTGAGGGTGGATCAGCTGGGGGTACAGAGGCCTTGAGAAGGCGAGGCCCCCGCTGAGGTGGGTGCCTGTGTCCCAAACCCTTGGCTCCTGTGCCCCGTCCGGCCTGGGATGGGGGGGTGGGTGGGGGGAAGGGGCCAGGATTCTAACTTCTGCCCAACCCCCTCCGCCACCGCCCAGTTCCTGGCAGGCTGGAGGCTCAGGAAATCCTTGCAGAGAGAACAAGTAAAGAAAGAAGAATTTAGTGGGTGCTGAGGCGAGAGACCGACCCTTCTGAGTGGGAGCCACAGCGGGGCACCCCCCTGTGCCGCCTGCCAGGCAGGGTGGGGGAAGGAGCGGGCGGGCGCCCGGGTCCATGGCTCGCGTCTCCGAGGGCCGGCAGGAGGGCATCTGGGGCTGGCTGAGCGGGTTATGTAACGCGCACGTGGGTTTGCTCTGGCGGCCCACAGGCCCTCAGCACTCCACACGCGGCCCGCCCTGCTCTGCCCTTGGAAACCCTCCCGTTGGCCTGCAGATGTGCTCAGGGAGACGGCGATGAAAGATGCAGCTGCGGCCTGATGCCTCTGCAGCCGTGCCACGTGGGCTGTGACCTCCTGTCAGCTGAGCGAGGGCCCCTGGGGAGTCCTGGCAGCCTCCGGCCGTGCAGATGCCTCGTGTGGTTTCTGGGGGGCCGCTGGGATGCACAGGGCTCTCTCCGCTCTGCCCAGCTTGTCTCCTTCCGAGAGCAGGTTTCTCTGCTGGCCTCCAAGGTGTCTGTTGTGTCCACTGCTCTGCAGGGACCATTGGCTTCTCCTGTCCATTCCTTCCGTCTCTGCCCTGGGCGCCTGCCTGTCTCTGTGGCATGGGGTCAGCCGAACGGAGCCCAGGAAGGGGCTGCTACATGACCACACACAGGTGCCCTCCACGGCCGGACCCCTGCATTTCGTGGGAAAGTATTCGTGACATTCTACGCGAAGGGATGAGTCCAATGGTGAAACACAGGGGGTCAGAGAGGACGTTTCTGCACGGAAGCCCTCACTGGCAGTGGTCAGGTTTTGTGCGGCTCCAGGGCTGGGGGCCCATCCAGAGAGCAGCGAGGACTGGTCTTGCAATGCAGGCGGCCGGTGAGTCAAGCCTCATTTCCTAGAAGTGACATGAAGGGTTTGGCTGCTCTGTCCAGGGCCTGGGGCACAGAGGGACCCGCTCCTCAGGGGACAGCAGCTCACACAGTTCAACCCCACGCGGCTGGGCACACGAGGACTTGGCTTATTTTCCCCTTGATCCTTGTTGTAATGTATGCAAATCTTTTTTTAAAAAAATATATTTTATTGATTTTTCACAGAGAGGAAGAGAGAGGGATAGAAAGTCAGAAACATTGATGAGAGAGAGAGACATCAATCAGCCGCCTCCTGCACGCCTCCTACTGGAGATGTACCCGCAAGCAGGGTACATGCCCCCGACCAGAATCAAACCCGGGACCTTTCAGTCCGCAGGCCAACGCTCTATCCACTGAGCCAAACTGGGCTCGGCTGTATGCAAATCTTTGTCGCAGTTTATATAATTCTGAAAGCGGTACACGGTGTGCAGATTCTGTGTGCAATGACTACCAGGGAGTATACCAAAGAGGAAGTGGTCGGCAGAGAAGGCGGCATGAGAGGATGTAGACAAGGCCCCGGCCGCCCCTGGGCACTAACGGGGTCCCAAGAGGACGAGGCTGGGCCAGCCCTGGTGCCTCCTGGGAAGACCTCACCGCTACTGAGACACCTCCTCTCAAGGGAGGGCACTCTGGGTCCTGGACCCCACCTTCAGAGCTCTGGCTAGGCTGAGCTGCAGCCAGACCCCCAGGCCAGAGAGGACGGGTCCCGCCCGCACCCCCTAACCCTCACCCTAACCCTTTGGGCCTTGGGGTGTTCGCTGTGAGGTGACCCTGCTTGCCAGAGTCCCGGGTGGGGTACAGGCCCTGGTGTGCCCAGAACCTCCTCGACCTGCGGGTGGCAGTGACAGGCGCCCGGGTCAGGGCTGTGACCCCCCAAGTGTTGCAGCTGCTCAGCACATGCAAGGAAAGACACGTTCCCGTCACATTTGATCACACAGACGTGCAGGCTGGTTGGTCACAACCCTGGGCCAGGGCAGTTGTCCTCGGGGAGCCGCCTGCCGTGGGTTCCGGACACTCAGGTCCCACGACCACGGAACCTGGGACTTCTGTCAGAGTGTCGTTGGGCTGCAGGCACTTCCTGTCCGAGGTGCACAGACTGGAGGGGCCGCAGGAGGCTGGGCAGGAGGCCTGGGGGACCGGCCCCCTCCGGGCAGGCTCTTTCTGGCCCACGGAAGCCGGAATGACTCAGAGACATGTGGATCTCATTGCCGGGAGGCACGTGGGTTGACACGGTGACGGGTGGAGGTGAGGAGGGTTTCGGCCCCAGAACTGTGGGTGTGGCCCGAGTTACAGAGGAGAGAAGCCCCAGCGAGCAAGACCCCACGGGGCGGGCCTCCCCCCGGGGGTGCAGAGGGGGCGTCTCCTCCGCAGCCCAGTGTGCGGGCTTCACAGCACGGCTTCCCTCCTCGTCCCTCTCCGCCCCAGCAGCTCTGTGGGCTCCGCTTCAAAGAGAGGGACCTGCCCATGGTCTCGGGGGGCCTGGGCTGAAGTCAGGGGGGGCCAGGGTCTCCAGGGTCCCTCCCATGCCTTCTCCCCAGCCCTCCTCTCTGGGCCCCGGGTGCGGGAGTTCATGGGAATATTGTGGAGGGGATACCTCAGCCGTCTGGGGTCCGACAGGTGCTCAGGTGGGTGCCCAGCAGGTGTGTGGACTGCAGCCTTAGGGACAGAGCCAGCTCTGGGAGTGTCCCTGCCAGAAGCCCTCTCGGCCATGCTTGTTCCCTCGTCCCTCTCTCTCTCTCTCTCTCTCTCTAATGGAGGAGGATAAGCAGGGCTGAGTCTTCCCAGCTTCCTCCTGGTGCATCTCTCTCCTCCTCCTTGAAAGGTGCGATGTTTTTTTATTTTGTTTTAATATATTGTATTGATTTTTTTACAGAGAGGAAGGGAGAGGGATAGAAAATCAGAAACATCGATGAGAGAGAGACATCGATCAGCCGCCTCCTGCACGCCCCCCACTGGAGTTGTGCCCGCAAGCAAGGTACATGCCCCTGACCAGAATTGAACCTGGGACCTTTCAGTCAGTCCACAGGCCGACGCTCTCTCCACTCAGCCACACCGGTCTCAGCAATGCAATGTGTTTTATTATTAAATGTTTTGTAACGACAGGCTGGCAAACACCCACCCCTGGTGCCGGCCGGCTCCTCTGTCCACGTGCACTCCTTCCTCACCCTCTTCCATTCCGGGCCCTGAGCGTCGCGGGCCCGGGTGCCAGACGCAGTGTTTCGTGTTGTCAGCGGGTGGAAAACACTCGCTTTCCGGGCGGTGACCCTGCCTTGGAGAGTCCACCTTGTGGACGACAGGACACAGGGCTGGTTTTGGCTTTGAGGCCCCGGAAGGGCCCTGTCCATCCTCCCTCTGGCTCAGGGGCCCCAGGGGCTCCAGTTTGTTCAGAAAGTTCCTTTTCTCCCGTAAAAGCCATGCCCGGCTGCCCACAGCCCCGGGCCAACGCCGCCCGGGGGTGTGGGGTCAGGACCCACTGGGCGGCCAGGCTGTGTGGGCCAGGGCACAGGGAAGAAGCAGCATTGCCAAGCCAGACCACACCCGGGGGACTCACGTGGAGTCCTGGCTCCAAAGCCTTGTTGGGACGGTGAGAGGTCGTGGGCACACCTGGCGCTCTGTCCGGAGAGGGCACCTTGGCACGCTGATGCCCTTTCCTCCAGGGGCGGCTAGCGGCTGGGGCTGGGGGAGCAGCCTCTAGTGGAGCCCCCGGGCGCCGTGGCCTGCTGGGCAGGTCACGGAGGCTGCGATGTCAGGATGAAAAATGAAACACTTGGTCCCACAGTCACATGACACTCAGCAGAGCGTGTTACAGCGGTTTCACGGAATTGAACCTTGCGGGCTTCTGAAGGAACACAAAAGCCCCTTTGATGATGCCCAGACCGAAACCCCGCGAGCACTGACATCCACACACCTCACACCGAGGGAGCTTCCTGCGCCGACCGAGGCTCTGGGAGACGGACGTGCAGTTGAGTCCTGTGGAGAAGGCCAGGGCCAGGACCAGCAGCCTCCCACCCCACCCCCTGACTCCCTCCCAGTCTGGACCCAGCCTTCCTGGCCAACACCTGGGCATCGGGCTGGTGCGGAGCCTCTGAGCCGATGGTCCTCGCCTGTCCAGTGGGCGGTGCCTCCTGCATTGACTCCGGGGACCAAATGGGATGATGACGGTGCATGTCTGTCTCCAAATTAACTCCAAGCAAGACAGGTGGAGCCAAGCCATTGACACCTGCCCACACCAGCGAGGGACTGATGTTGGGACATACAGGAAGTTCCTTCCTGCCTCCTAGAAAAAGACAGGGGCCCTCGCCTGTTGGGTTCAGTGGATAGAGGTCGGCCTGTGGACTGAAGGCTCCCAGGTTCCGTTCTGGTCAAGGGCACCTGCCCAGGTGGTGGGCCGATTCCCAAGGGGTGGAGGGGTCTTGCAGGAGGCAGCCGGCCAATGATTCTCTCTCATCATTGATGTTTCTCTCTCTCCTTCCCCTTCTTCTCTCTGAAAGCAATGAAACTATATTTTAAAAATGGAGAAGACAGGAGTCCCCTATGAAATGGACGCACGGGTCATGTGCAGAAGGTCCAACAAACAAATTCTCAAGCCTCAGCCTCTGGTTCAGTGGTTCTCAACCTGTGGGTCGTGATTCCTTTGGGGGTCGAACGACCCTTTCACAGGGGTCGCCTAAGACCATCGGAAAAGGCAAATATTTACATCACGATGCATAACAGTAGCAAAATTTCATGGTTGAGGGTCACCACCCCATGAGGAACTGTATGCAAGGGTCGAGGCCTTAGGAAGGTTGAGAACCACTGCTCTGGTTGGTCAGAGGGATCAGAGTTAAACCCCGCGACACCTGCAGGATGGGGTGGGTGAGACTGGGTGGGCGAGGCCTGGTGCTGCCGAGGGACTGTGGCAGGGAGTGAGGGTGTCCAATACCCAGACGCCCCTCTGTGGGGGAGGGGAGCCCCAAGGGAGTCACAGGGCCAGGGGGGGAAAGAGGGGTGATTCCCATTTGGAGAAGAAAATCTCAGGAAGAGAAACATCCCATCAAGCTCAGTTGTATCTGCTTCCACTGGAAGTTGCAAAAAATGTGGGCAAAAGTGTCTGGCTCTGCGGCTGGAAGCAGCAGATTTGCTAGGCAAAAGACAAACGTTGAAAAAAATTTGCATTGCTGACACCCAAGCTGATTTAAAGGTCCTTTTTCCAAGCAAAGGGAGAGGCCGGCCCTACCGGGACCGCAGGGCTGCTGACAGAGCAGCTGACCTTTGGCCTCTTCCCCTTTTTGGTCGGCCCCTCGCCGTCATCCTGCCTCGCTCCCGCTGGTGCCCATCTTCGGTCCGGCCTGAGACCCACCGGTTCCTGAGGAGCCTGCTTTTCTTCAACATAAGACATCGTGGTAAAAATGCCGGGGGGGTGGAGGGGGAGAGGAGGGAGGGGTCAGGACTCCAGTGACGTTGGCCGAGGTGACACCGTCCCAGCCACAGCGTCAGGGACACCAGCGCGGCAGAGGCTCCGGCTTCGTCTCCACCGTCTCCTCGTCCTGGGTTCCCACCGTCGCCACCACGAAGGCTCGTCGTGAACTGCTCGGCCGTCTCCTGAGAACACACCCACCCCCCTCACCCTCTGCATCTCGGGACCGGCCTGAGCAGCAGTGGTGGTTCACAATCACGGGTGAGGGGACTCAGAGAGGGGCGGGCGCTTGCTCAGGGCCACACCGCTGAGGCGTGAAGGGGCGTTGCTCTCGGCTGACCGTGAAGCGTTCTCGGGCGAAAGGCAGGACCTCGGCTTCTAAGGGGCCTCCCTCCCCGGGATGAGCCCTTTCACAGGGAAGAGCAGGCCAATGTGAGGAACAACCGGGGGTCCTGGTCCAGGTCCTGGGGGCGAAGGCCAAGGAGGGTCCCCTCACAAGAGGGAAGGAGGGCCCTGACTGATGTGGCTGAGCATCGTCCCGGGCACCGAGAGGTCACCAGTTTGATTCCCAGTTAGGTCACAAGCCCGTGTTTTGGGCTCCATCCTAATGAAGGAAGTGCAGGAGGCAGCCCACCGATGTTTCTCTCTCATCACTATTCCTCTCTCCTTCTCCTTTCCTCTCTGAGATCAATAAACACACACATACACACACACACACATCAATAAACACACGCGCACACACACATCAATAAACACACACACACAGATCAATAAACACACACACACACACATAGATCAATAAACACACACACACACACATAGATCAATAAACACACACACATATAATAATAATAATTATAATTTTAAAAAAGAAGGGTGGGTTTAGAGGGCACGGGGCCCTCTGCCCATCCTGCCCCCTGACCACGGCGGGTGTGAAAAGTCTGTTGTTGGCAGAACAGAACCTGACGGGGTGAGCTCAGGGCAGAGGCCGTGTCTGCGGGCAGCGGCCCTCACCTCCCCGCGTGGCACGCTTCCTGCTGGCACACCGCTGTTTATTGTCTGCGTGAACTCACACTCCCTTTCCCTCGGCGTGTTTCCTTCATAACAGGATGACGGGCAGGGTGGCTGCTCAGGGCTGTTCCAATTTCTGGAAACACAGACCGTGCAGGAAGGCAGACGTCCCGAGCCTGCACCGGGCACCCACCTCGGGAGCCTCCGCAGCCTCGAGGGCTCCTGCTCGCAGCCCCGGTGCTAACCAGCGGCCGCTCAGGGACGCCGTCCCGAGCAGCCAGGTCCTCAAGGCGCTTCTCGGTGTTACTCGTTAGCGATGGAACACACAGTCTCTGCTTTTGGCCCTCCACGTGCTAGGTTTGCTGGACTCTCTGTTTCCCCTCCCGATGCTGCTGCTATGAGTTTGCCCATCCTTCTCTGAGCTTCTTTTCCCAGGAGCTGCTTTCTCAAATGCAGGGCTCACAACCCCTTCGCTCTGGTTATTTTTTTTTTAATATATCTTATTGATTTTTTTTACAGAGAGAAAGGGAGAGGGACAGAGAGCTAGAAACATCAATGAGAGAGAGAGACATCGATCAGCCGCCTCCCGCACACCCCCCACTGGGGATGTGCCCGCCACCAAGGTACATGCCCTGGACCGGAATCAAACCCGGGACCTTTCAGTCCGCAGGCCGAGGCTCTATCCACTGAGCCAAACCGGTTTCGGCCGCTCTGGTTATATTTTGCTTGGAAAGCGCTTAATGCAAAACCAGATTGCAGGAGGTGTGTTTCCTGTTTTCGGGGTTGTTGCCGGAATCTGTTTTCGTGACTTTTTTTTTCTTTCTCTTTCTTTCTTTTTTTCTTTTGGGGGATTAGGATGGGGATGTCTTTGGGTGCTCCACATGCCTCCCCTTTACCACCTGTTCTGAGAGCACGCACAGCACCTGTGCATGTTTGAAGCATATGTGTTCATGTGTGCATGTACATGTGTGTGCTTGCATACCTATGGTAGGATGAGCATGTAGTAAATGCTTCTGAGAAAAAGCATCCCAGGAACACAGGGGCCTGGAGGGGGCTTGGGCCGTGCTGGGTCCCCTTGGGCAGTGTGGTGGGGGTGGGTGGGACGGAGGCCCCAGGAGGAGCCTGCTGGTCTGGGAGTGTGTGGGGACATACTCTTTCTCACATACTGTGTTTCCTGTCTGAACATGTGAAAATCCTGAAATAAAAAGCTGTTCATTTACCATGAGGATAAGCAGGTTTGCTGGGATCGAAACCCGCCCCCAACTGCCTGTCCTGGAGACATGGGGGCTCCCCTGGCCTTGGGGTCCCACCCTTCCCCCAGCAGCCTCTGCACAGGGGTGTCCTGCCCATCCTTTGTCATCCCTGCCTCATGGGGAGGGGGGAGGCGCCCTGATGGAGGTTTTCTGTCCAGAGACCTGCTGGGGCCCCCAGCTCACCTGCTTCCCATTGTCCTTCTCTGGACCCCAGAGGGCTGCTCTGGGGGCCAGGGAACCAGACCAGGGTCAGAGGGTGAGGGCTGTCAGCAGAGGCCCTCCTCTCCCGGGGAGAGTCGGGAGGTAGACCCTCTCCCCCCAGGCTCCCAGCAGCCTGTTCGGTGCCCAGGGGTCAGCCGTCTTGCTCTGCACCAGGGGTTTGGCTTCAGACTCTGGCTCCTGCCACAGATGGGAAGGACCCCTGTGGGCAGTGCCTACGCCTGTCTCAAACCCACCCTGTAACCCCTGGGGGGTCGTGTCTGCCTGGAGAGGGGCCTTGGGGGGGACTGAGGGGGCCCAGCAGTGGGGGCGCGGGGTCCACACAGAGCAGCGCCTGCAGAGGTGGAGCGAGCTGCGGCTGTGGGTGATGGGGTAGGGGTGTCCCCGTTCACCCAGGCCCTCAGTCTCTTGGAACCAGCGTGAGTGTCTTTTGGAAGTGACTCCAGTCTGTGGTCATTCTTTGCAGCCGCACCCCCTGGTAGGGATGAGGTCCCCCTAGACCTTGGTTTGGGGCAGAAAACTGGCTCTGGCCCACGTTAACCTAAGAAGCATTTTGTTCTTAAAATTCCAGAGTCACGTGGGAGGCCAGGCCAGCTCCTGCCTTTGGTGGCTCTGAGACGTTGGGCTCGACCGAGAACACCTGAGTGAGGTGGCCTGGCTGCCCTGACTTGGGGCTCCCCCGCTCAGTCTGGCTGTTCAGCGGTGTGGAGGGGAGGGCCAGGGGGACCAGGACCCTGAGTGGCCCAGAGGAAGGAATGTGCCTTCTGCAGGGCGAGGACAGGGTGGTCATATGGTGTTCCCTCCTGCCTCCCTAGCTCCCAAAGATGATGCCCACACAGTGGTGAATACATGCGGGCAGGCGGGGCGGAGGGGTGTCCCCATGGTGATGGGGTCAGCTTTTGGGACCATCGGTGGAAGCCGCCCCCAGTGTGTCCTTCTTGAATGTAGCTGCCTGGTGGTCAGGCCACGGGAGAAGGGGGTGTCATGCAGGTCCCTGAGCCAGGGGGGCGTGGTGTGGGGTGGCAGGAGGTCCTGGGCAACAGGGTATGAGGCATGACTCCGAGGGAGCTGAGAGCCTGGAGAGGCAACCGGCAGAGGAGCGGCCATCTCCCGAGTGGCCTCCGCGTCCCTGTGGCTGCCATGGAGACAGCCCAGCGGCAGCCGGGAGAGAGAGAGGCACAGCTCGGGCCTCGGAGGGGCGGCCTCTGGAAATGTCCTGAGGATTGAGGTGGATACGGAGGGAGAGCAGGAGTGGAGTTTGTCCCCACAGAATCGTGTCGCCCCCAAGCGAAGCTCAAGGGCCAAGGTCCTAAGCACCCCCAGGGCTACCCCACATCCAGCCGCCACTGAACCCTCCCTTGTGGACAGAGGGTCCTTCCTGGGCTGGTCTGTCCTCCTGGTTCTGGGGTTCAGGAGCCAGGCTGGGGTGTCCCCACTCCACGCCCTCAGCTGCCACACAGCACTTTGCTTTCCCCCACCCTCCACCCCCATATGGGGCGGGGGTCTCTCTTTTCCGCATCCAGCACAGAAAGAGAGATGATCCGGTTTTTTCGAGTGGAAGGGCTGAGGATTGAGAAATAAAAGAAAGAGACAAGAACAGACAGAAGGAAAAGCTGGGACCGGGTGGACCGCTGCCCTCCTCTGATGGAGGGACAGGGACCCAGAGCCCATGCAGCGTGTTTATTATGTACCCCACATGCCAGGAGGTTTCACCAAAAGTCAAGACAGAGGGGATTGTTTGCTCAGTCTGGAGTAGTAGGCCTGAGTCCTATTCATTCCTGGTGTTTGACTGGGCGTACATATCAAAACCCACGTCCCTACACCTGGGCAAAGATAGGAGTCAATGCTGAGAATACATCTGCCACACACACACACACACACACACACACACACACACACACACATATATATATTCTACTGATTTTTCACAGAGAGGGAGAGGGATAGAGAGTTAGAAACATCGGTGAGAGAGAAACATCGATCAGCTGCCTCCTGCACGCCCCCCACTAGGGATGTGGCCACAACCCAGGTACATGCCCTTGACCGGAATCGAACTGGGACCCTTCAGTCCGCAGGCCGGCACTCTGTCCACCGAGCCACACCGGTTTCGGCCACGTCTGCCTTGTGGTAAGCTGTGTTACCACGACCCGGCTTTGCCTGTCGCCGTGGGCTCAGCTGACGATCGTTAAGGAAGAATGCCCATGTGCCTTCCCAGGCGCTCTCCACACCCCCGCTCCCTCCTGGGGGCCCGTCCCGGGGGCAGGAAAAGCACCTGGAACAAGTCCCACGTTTCCTGGGAAAGGGGGTGCGCTCCCCCTCAGACCCTGCTCCCTGATTCATGAGCCGGGAACCCTGCCCAGCCGCCGCCCCCGTGCAGGACGCTCCGCTGCGGAGTGTTTCACAGGCATCTGGATCAAATAACCGGCTGATGGAGCATATAAATTAGAGACGGAATTCTCCGGAAGGCAGAGTCACCGCAACTCATTCCAAAGTCATGCACACACCAGGGGCCGGGGCTCTTAGAGACTCCCAGTTGTCCCAGAGAGAAGGGCCAGACCTGCCCACGCAGAGCCCTGGAGGAGGGACCAGGGGCAGAGGGGCTGGCTCACCCCCAACCTCCCCTCCCGCCGTGGGACGTGGCAGGATGAGGCCTCCAGCAGAGCCCGGGGGAGCGAGGAGCCCTGAGCCACCCCCTCAGGTCTGCTGGGCCCACAGCCTGTGACCCCCCTGGTCCGCCCCTCGGGCCTTATTCCTCCTCGGGTCCTGTGAGAACCCGGCAGAGGCTGCAGATGCCTGGCCAGGCTCGAGAGGAGGACTCTCCAGGAAGGTCCAGAGCATCGGGGATGGGGACCCCCAGTGGCCTGGTTGGTGGCCAAGGGAAGCCTGCAGGGAGGAGACAGGGCAGCCAGACGCGGGCAGGAGTCTCTCTGCCTCCAGCACCCACCCCACCCCATCCTCCCCTGGCTGGTCAGCCAGGGCCTGGGAGCCAAGCGGCCCAGAGGGTGTGAGTTCTCCATGACACGTCTCCCCTGAAAAGTGGAAGCCCAGCCTGGGGCCTCGGGGGCTGTTCTGGGTGCACGGCTACTACCAAGGCTCCCACCGCCTCCAAAGGCTACTCTGGCCAGCACTGGTCAGGAAACTTTTTCGGCTTCTTACTGGATGGTCGAGGTGGAGACTGCACAGGCCAATGGTCCCGTGTTCTCCCTGCTCTCCTCCGCCACTCTCTGGGGGCCTTGGGTGTTATTCTGCCTGACCTGTGCCCTCTGAAAGCTATGGGTGTCGGTGCTGGTGTTCACCTGTGTTCCGGTCTGTTTCCAGGGTGTCAGCACCCAGGGGACCTTTGTTTTTACTTTTTTTTAAATATATTTTATTGATTTTTTACAGAGAGGAAGGGAGAGAGATAGAAAGTCAGAAACATCGATGAGAGAGAGACATCGATCAGCCGCCTCCTGCACGCCCCACAGTGGAGATGTGCCCGCAAGCAAGGTACATGCCCCCGATCAGAATCGAACCTGGGACCTTCCAGTCCGCAGGCCGACGCTCTATCCACTGAGCCAAACCAGTCCCGGCTGTTTTTACTTTTTTATTGATCTCAGAGAAGAAGGCAGAGGGAGGGAGAGGGATACAAACATCAGTGATGAGAGAGAATCGCTGATCAGCTGCCTCTTGCATGCCCCACAGGGGGGATGGAGCCCACATCCTGGGCCTGGGCCCCCGACCAGGAATGCATCCTGACCTGGTTCAAAGGTCGACGCTCAACCACTGAGCCACACCAGCCGGGCTGTCTGTAAGCTTTCTAGGGGTGTTTCCTCATCCCAGGGAAGCCTCGGGTTTGCTGTAGCAGCTGTCACTTGTTTCCTTTCAGGCTTTGGGTCGGCATCCCCTCCCCCCATCGCCCTCCCCCTCCCCCTCTGCCTGAGGTCCCTTCGGTGCTGTTATGATCTGTGGGCATTTATCGTGGGGGCATGGGGTGAGACAGAGTGGACCCTCTCTCACACGGATGTTCCTCTGTCTCTCCCTTTCTCTCCCAGCCTCCGCCTCTAGTCTATGGGCATTTATTTTGGGGCGTGGGGTGAGACAGAGTGGAACCGTTCTGTCCACATCAAATCGGCGCCCTCATGAGCCCCAGAGGACACAAATTATAGAGCGAGGCCCCGGAGCTGGCTTCCTGGGCCTCGTCCAGCCCCTGCCCTCTCGGCTGTTGCTGCCCCCCCACCCAGGGCCTGGCTCCCGGCTGAGCCAACCGAGCCTCAGGCTCCTCTTCTCTGAAAGGGTCATCTGTCCGTTAAACCGCGGGAAGCACTCGGGAGCTGGCCTCGGGGCCTGGCAGAGCTGGTGCCAGGCCCTGGGGCAGTTACCTCCTCCTGCTGCTTCTAGGAGAGAGCGTGGTGGGGATGGGGGTTGGAAGGAGGAAGGAGCCCCACCACCTCCAGGAAACTTGGCAGGAGTGCGGCCAACACCTGTGCTTGGCAAGGCCCCCTCACCCTAGTGGCCTCCGGACAGAGATGACCTCAGGGTAGAGGCTGCTGAGGGTTCTGGGAGGAAACTGCCTCAGGGGGTCGTGCCCAGCCAGGCCCTGCAGCCCGACGGTGCCCAGGGAGCTGGCCGTGGGCATAGGGCTGGGCTTCTGCTAGGAGGGACCTCTGCTCTGAGGGTGGAGGTGAGGCTGCTTGGGAGGCTCTGGCCCACGTCTCTGGGCTCAGCCTTTCATCTGCGAGAGGTGGGCCGGGAGCACCTGCCACACGGAAAAGGGGTCCCTTTCCCCACAGGCCAGGCCAGGGTCTGGGGGCACCACTTCCTGACACGCTCCCTCTGTTGGGCTGACCCCTCTCTCCCACCCGGCTCTTTGCCTGTGTCCATTGGCTGTCTCCCGACCCTGACCCCTGCACACCGCCCCTGGGCGCACAGCTCTGCTTCCTCCAGCTTCTCCTCGGCCATCGGCCAGCTGCTCTCCGCCTGCCGCTCACAGAGGACGCCTGTCGGGGAGCCCGGCTATGCTTCTGGGTCAGAGTGTGAGGAGAGCGGTTAACAGCGTGAGAGCCCTGGCCAGGGTGGTTCAGGGTGGGTAGAGTGTCAGCCTGCCTACCGAAGGCTCCCAGGTTCAATTCCCATCCGTTACCAGCTCTCCCCTGGCCCGGGACCCCCGTTGGGGAGTGTGCAGGAGGCAGCCCACTGATGTGCTTCTCTCACGTGGATGTTTCTCTCCGTCTTTCCCTCTCTCCTCCAGTCTTTCTAGAAATCAGTGGGAAAACATCCCTGGGTGAGGATGAAGGAAAGAAAGAAAAGATGATGAAACGTGAGAGACGTTGAGGCCCAGCGGGTGGAGGGAGCAGGAGGGGGTGGGGGTGAGCTGTAGAGACTGAGTCAGGACCTTCCCCGGTCCCTGCAGGGGTGAAGCTTGATCGGGGGCGGGGAGGGGGGGAGCAGGAGCCATGGATCCCTCCCTGAGAGAGGAGGGGGGGTGCTGGCCACCCACGGTGTTCCCGAGAGACCCTCCCCTGAAGAACGGGCCCCCTGGCACCCCCAGCACCTCCAGGTGAAGGACTGGAGTGGGAAGACCTGCCGTGGGTGGTCTGTGCTGGGCTCAGAGCGGGCGGTGGGAGGCTGGGGAAGGCGGCAGACAGCGAGCTCGTCCTCTTCGCCGTGAGCGGCATCCGCGCTGCCTCGTTTCCAGCCTCACTGACCCTGACAGGACTCTGGAGCCGAGACGGGCAGCTCCTGCTGCTGAGCTGAGCACGGTTGCGACATCTTCCTGTAAGACAGCCCGGAACAGAAGTCGACACCTTCCTCATCGAAGAAATCCACCGATGGGTTAAAAATAGCTCCCGAGCGGATGCGATGATGCGCGGCTGTCGCAGGAAGCACAGGATCGGGCCCATCCCACACAGAGGAAAGTGGAGGCAGCGTCTCCGGCTTCTCCTGCCGGTGCAGGTCCGCCGTCCTCTGGCCTCACCTCCGTGGCCCAGGCCTCCGCCTCTGGGGCTCTACCTGCTGGTGTTGGTGGCTCAGACTCCCACGCGGAGCGGAGGTGCCTGTGCACCAGGCAGGCGGTCACCGGTCTGCCCGGCCGGGGACACTGGTGTCCGGGTCAGACACAGCTGGGGATGCTCCGTGTGGTCTGCTGTGGGGCCACCCATGCCTTCACCCTGATGGGGAGGGGGTGGGTGTCGCCCCAAGGCCCTGGGCACAGCGAGGCCCTTGTTGACTTGTGGCGAACAGGACCCTGAGCAGATGTCACACCGTCCTACACAGCAGTCTGCCGTCCATCCGCAGGGGAATGGAGCCTCAAGCCCCACGCCCCTTCCAGCTCACAGAGAAAGGCTCTGGTGTGGGTGACTGGGGGGTAGGGGGGTGGGCCAGGGGCCTCATGTCACTTTGGGGGCTGAGGTCCGGGGCGGCTGTCCACAACATGAGTCTGAGGATCCTTGGCACCCACTGGCCACAGGTTCTCACTGACGGCCAGCGAGTCATCGCCTCGTGAGTCTCAGTCAGTTCTGACCTGGCGCCCTGAGCTGACTAACCGGTCCCCCTGGGACCCATGAACCAGCCCACAGCTCCTCCTGCGGGGGGAGCAGCTCCCCCACGGGTTTCTGCCGGGAGGGACTCCTCTCCCAGCCCTGGCCTGAGGGACAGGGCTTCCCGGGCCGTGGAAGTTGGTGGGGGTCCAGTTCACCCCAGTTTGGCCCACACACATCCGGCCGTCCCTGGCCCTGCTGAGTCAGGCCTCCATCTCCTCGCAGTGGGGTCCTCAGAGGGTAGGGGGAGGCAAGGGACACTGGGCTGAGGAGGAGGAGGCATGTTTGGGAACATGTCCTTTCCGGGAAATCCCCCAAACAGACACCTGTGCGGTCTCCCCAGAGAGCAACCCAGGAGCTCCAATTTAATGTTCTGTTTCACGTTGAGGAGCCAGTACAGCTGTTTCTCCCAGTGTCCACACCGCACAGCCCGTGCCCTGACCTTCGGGGCAGGACGGCTCTCAGACCCAGAGTTTCCAGCTCTGACTCCTGGGAGGGGCCCTTGGAGGGAAGGAGGGAGGGAGGAGCCGGGCCTGGCGCACTCCATCAGCCCGCAACGGGGCTGAGGACACAGCGGCCCAACCTCTGCCCTCATCACGAACACGCGTGTGCTGGCACTCACAGAGGAGCACATGGATGCCTAGCTCTGTGTGCACACCCATCTGCACATCCGTGGGCTAACGCAGCGGTTCTCAACCTGGGGGTTGAATGACCCTTTTACAGGGGTCGCCTAAGACCCTCGGAAAATGCAGATATTGACATCACGATGCATAACAATAGCAAAATTTCATGGTTGGGGGTCACCACCACATGAGGAACTGGTTGCAAGGGGTCTCGGCCTTAGGAAGGTGGAGAACCACTGGGCTAATGTCTTCTCCAAGGTGCACCCTTTCGTCCATGTCCGCGCTGTCCCCGAATCCAGACCAGAGGCCCCGGGGGAGGAAGTGTTTGGGGTACACACACACACACACACACACACACACACACACACACACACGGGGCGTGGCTGCTGGTGGGCAGCCCCCTGGTGGGTGCTGGGGCCCTGGGCCTCAGTCCCTGGCTACGGAGCCAGGGCTGTCTCCTCCCTTCCCTCCTGCTGGTGGGTGTGGGGCCGGGCAGGTGCTGGGACCTGCTCCCGGTCAGTCCTGCCTGCATGTGACCCTCTCTGTGCCTGGTCTCAGCCACGAGCCGCCCTGCATTCCCTGCCCTGCAAGGGGAATGGGTGTGGGAGCTTATGAACCAAGGGCCTTGCTCTTCTCGGGCCTGGTGACATGGTGAGTGCACGTGGAGTTTGCAGATTTAAACATGTAAGCATCATGCCATCCTGCCTGACACCGCGAAGCTCCACCAGCCTTGCATCTCCGAGGCCCAGTCCTCGCTGGTCCCTGAGGTAAATATGAGGAAGGCTAGCTTTCTTCTCAGAAAGTCCAAATGGTGAAGTTTAGTCTCTGAGCACAGATGTCAAAATGCTGCCCCAGCTTCTCGCACACCCAGAGGCCAGCACACGAGTCCGGGGCAGTTTCGTGGGCCTGGGTCTTGGCCCACAAGGCTGGGTCCCTGCAGCTCAGGCCTCCGTCGCTGGACCTGCTCGAAGAGGATACTCGAGCAACACAAGCCTGATTGGCCGGTAAGACTGGACTCCCAGCTGTGGAGCCCCCAGAGAGACCAGGCGTGGTCCTGGCTTCCACTCTGATTCTTGGGCGACAACCTTAGCCCAGGTACTGACTGTCCACCCAGCCTGCTCACACTCCTCTCTTTCCTTGTCACCGACTCAGGACTGCCCCCTCCAGGCTGACCACTCCCTCTGTGTGACTGTCAGGGCGCAGCTCGTGCCTGAAGGCTCCGAAACGTCTGCTTGGGTTGGCGGCCGCGATCCTAGAGGCAGGCAGTTATAGGGAGCCCTCTCATGTTCCGGCCCTGGTTAAAGTGCAGGCGGCCATTATTGAGGCAGCCAGTCCGTACAGCGAGGGGCTGAGTACCGCGAGACCCAGCGTGCTTGCGAGAGGCCGGCTTAAGTGACGCAGGCCGTACGCTACCGGCCGCCATTACCGACACCTTCCATAAGGCGGGTGGCCCCGGCTAACGAGGCAGCCAGTACGGGGCACAGGGCCTTTACTCTGGTAGGCAGGCAGCTGTAGGCCGTCTCTACTGATGGCTGTGGTCCTAGAGGCAGGCAGTTATAGGAGCCCTCTCGTGTTGCAGCCCTTGGTACTGAGCAGGCAGCCAGTTCATACAGCGAGGGGCTGAGTACCGTGAGACGCAGTGGTTCACCAGAGGCTGGCTTAAGTGACGCACGCCGTAAGCTGCCGGCCGCCATTACTGACACCTTCCGTACGCCTGAGGGCCCCCGCTAACGTGGCAGCCAGTAGGGGCATGGGGCCTTTACCCTGGTAGGCAGGCAGCTGCAGGCCGCCTCTACTGAGGCTGGCAGAGGGTTGACGGCTGCGGTCTTAGTGTTGTGGCCCTGGTACTGTGCAAGCAGCCAGTCCGTACAGTGAGAGGCTGAGTCCCGCGACACGCAGCGTGCTCGCGAGAGGCCGGCTTAAGTGACGCACGGCGTAAGCTGGTTGCCGCCATTACCGAGAACTTCCATACTGCAGAGGCCACGCTCACGAGGCAG
>JAAGEH010000446.1:898846-915958 GCA_011751065.1 Lasiurus cinereus | reverse complement strand
AGGGAGGCGGGCGCAGGGCGCAGGGCGCACGGGCAGGGAGGCGGGCGGCGGAGGGTCCTCCGGGGCCCGCGCTCCAGCCTCGCCCGCACCCCCGGGAGGTCAGAGGGCTGGACCCGCAACGCCTCCTCCCTGCCTCCCCCTCTCCCCACCCCAGGAATCCCCGCCCCGTCCTCTGGGTGACCTGCAGGCGACGCCCCTCCCCGCGCGGCTCCGGCGGCGCGGGGCCCCCGCCCAGGACCTGCCCGGCCCGCGGGGTCCAGCCACGGCCGCTCCCTCCCCAGTCCGGGCTTCGAAGGACGCGCCCCGCGAGGGTCCGAGGTCCCCCCTGGGGAGACAGGGCGAGGCCGGGCCGGAGTGGGTCTGCGGGGCGCCGGTTCCAGCGCGGCCCACTGGGGCGACAGAGAGCAGAGACGCCCCTCCAGCTAGGGGCCCGGAGCGGAGGGGACAGGGCGGGTGTGGCCTCTCTGGCTGGTCTCGGGCTCCTCGGGGCCCAGTTCTTGACCTCTCAGAGTTTGGGTAAATCGGGGCGGGCCTCCCAGTAATGGGGTGAGACTTCCAGGAAATAAAATTCGAACACTAGGCTTCCCAGGAAGCAGGCCCACCCTTTCTTTCTGCCAGGTCCCCTCTGCTGCCCATCTAGCCCAGGAGCGCTCATCCTCCCAGTGATTTTCCCAGAATGTCCTCCGCCCCCAGGTCATCATCTGCGTTCTCTGACTCTGAGCTCTGGGAACAGCCCCTGCCCTTCCTGAAATCAAAGAGTCGAGCCCAGAGCCTGTCCCACACGAGGTGCTCAGTAAACTCTTACTCATCAGAAAAAACTAGGAGGTCCTACCCGAGCTGGGTTTTGAAGGATGTGTAGGAGTTTGCCAGGGGGAAAGGAAGGAAGTGAATTCTAGGCAGAAACTACCTGCTCTTTTAAGGGTCATCCCTATCCTTGGCTTCATTTGTGCCCCAAGTCATGAAAACAACAACGATAGTAATAATGGCTATCCCAGCCGGCGTGGTTCAGTGGTTAAGCATGACCTCTGAACGAGGAGGTCACGGTTCCATTCCTGATCAGGCACAGGCCCAGGTTTGGGACTCACTTCTTCTAGTGGTGACATGCAGGAGGGAGGCAGCCTGTCCATGGTTCTCTCTCATCCCTCTCCCTTCTTCTCTGAAATAAAAAAAAATGTATACTTAAAAACAATAACAGCCGAAACCGGTTTGGCTCAGTGGATAGAGTGTCGGTCTTAGGACTGAAAGGTCCCAGGTTGGATTCCGGTCAAGGGCATGTACCTTGGTTGCGGGCACATCCCCAGTAGGGGGCATGCAGGAGGCAGCTGATCGATGTTTCTCTCTCATCGATGTTACTAACTCTCTATCCCTCTCTCTTCCTCTCTGTAAAAAAATCAATAAAATATATTAAAAAAATAATAACAATGGCTAATGTTTAAGGGGCAATGTACTAGTCAAAGTTCTTTTTCTTGTTAATCCCGACAACAACCCCAGGGAGGTAGAAAACGTTGCCCTAGTAACTGGGAGAGCTACTGTGCAAAACCAGGTGAGCCCTCCATAAGCGATGGGCGCCTTAGCTTCCCCTGGAGGGGAGGGGCCAGGAGGGGAGGTATGTCCCCGATACAGGCTTATACGATCTGTCCATTCCTGTCTTCATCTATTCCGACAGTACTTACCAGCATCTGTCATGGATCAGACGCACAGAAGGGAACACACCAGCTAAGGTCACCCAAGTACACAAATAAACAAGTACCATAACGGCAGACTCACATGCTCCAAAGAAAGGGATCAGGATGATCTGATGGAGGGCGGGGGGAGGAGGTAGAGCTGAGGGTACACTAGACATCCATGAGCAGAGAGGGCGAGGGTGCACTAGGCATCCAGCAGCTACCGGGCAGGCCAGGAAGAGTTCAAAGCAGAGGGGGCAGCGAGTGCAAGTTGGCAGGAACTGGAATAAACGTACAGGAAGGAATTGGAGCCAGGTCTGCAGAGTCCACAGGGAAGTAGTGTCCGCTCCTGTGGATGCGCTGCGGGCCGCAGCTGGGAACGTTCATGCGTAAATAAGCGGAGGGTCCTCGGGATCAATAATCCCGGAAACAGCCTCTGGAACTTCGCCCTAACTTCCAACAGATAGAATGTGAGGAGCCCCTTCTCTGTCAGAGCGGCCCACGGCTGAGCAGGGTAACGGTTCTCTCGCTCTGAGAATATCCGCAATTGTTTTTCTTCGTGTCCCAGCCAATCGGCTGGAGGCCGGGGAAGACGTTGATATTCAACTTGTGCCCCATGAACCGGCGGCAGCAGGAGCTGCTGGGAGTTGGTGAGAAATGCACGGTCTCAGGCACCTGAGCCAATGACGAGGACTCTGCATTTTACTTTATTTTAAAAAGATTTGTATATATAGCTGAAACCGGTGTGGCTCAGTGAATAGAGCGTCAGCCTGCGGACTGAAAGGTCCCAGGTTCGATTCCGGTCAAGGGCATATACCTTGGTTGCGGGCACATTCCCAGTAGGGGGCGTGCAGGAGGCGGCTGATCGATGTCTCTCTCTCATCGATGTTTCTCACTCTATCATCCTTCTCCCTTCCTCTCTGTAAAAAAATCAATAAAATATATTAAAAAAAGATTTGTATATAGACACCTTATAACTAAGGCTATAGGAAAAGCTGTTCCCTCCAAACATAAAGCTGGGAACTTTCTGGGCAACTTTATTAAAAAAATATATTTTTATTGAGGAAGGGAAAGAGGGAGATAGATAGAAAACATCCATGATGATGAGAGGATCATTGATTGGCTGCATCCTGCACGTTCCCTACTGGGGATGGAGCCTGCAAGCCAGGCCTGTGCCCTGACCAGGACTGGGTTCATGGGTCGAGGCTCAACCACTGACCCACACCGGCTGGGCTAGGACTCTGCATGTTAACCGGGCCCCCAGGAGGTTCCTGGTGCCTGGCCAGTTTGAGAAGCACTGGCAGAACTGCAAACCAGGAGGAGATCAGTGGGCGGGCGGCTTGCATTTGAGATGGTGATGGACTCGCACAGGAGAGCGCCCCTGACCGCGGCAGGACGGGCCAGCGCTGGGAGGTGCAGCCCCAGCTTCCCCCTGAGAACCAGGTAGGAAGGAGCCAGAGGGCCTTGATGTCTCAGGCTTGATGTCTCGGGGGGGGGGGGTGCCAGCTGCGGGGACCCCGGGGCCACCAGGGCCTGGCCTCTGGGTTCCACTCCCATCCTATGAGCTGCTAATTCATGCCCTACTAGTCAATTTCTTAATATATTTTATTATTTTACAGAGAAGAAGGGAGAAGGAGAAGGATAGAGAGTTATAGAAACACCCATCAGCCGCCTCCTGCACACGCTCCCACTGGGGATGTGCCCGCCACCCAGGTCCACCATGCCCTTGGACCGGCCTCGAACCCGGGGACCCTGCAGTCCGCCGGCCGGCGCTCTACCCACTGAGCCACACCGGCTCTGGCTTTGGCTGACATTTCTTTTTCCTGCAGAGCGCGCCCCTTCCTTTCTCCGTGGGGCTCGCCCTCCTCGGGCTCCCCGACTCCAGCCCTCCGCAGTGAGGCCGCGTCCACCCAGCCGCCCCCCTGCCTGCCCGCCCACCCACCCACCCAGCACCCAGCACCCTCCACCCAGCACCCAGCACCCTCCACCCTGCAGGGCGGGGCCGGCGTGGGCGAGCAGGCAGAAGCAATCGCTCCCCGATCGCACCGAGCGGCGGCGGGGCCGGGCGGCCGCCAGGGGGCGTGGCCGGGCGGCCGCCAGGGGGCGTGGCCGGGGAGCGATTGGCTCGGCCTGGGCCCCCTACGTGCCCTGCGCGCGGCGGGCGGCTCTTGGCGCCTGCGCAGTGCGCTCGGCTCCCTTTTCTGCCTCCGCGGCCGCCATGGCTCCCGTGGTTAGTATGGCTCCGCGTGCGGCCGCGGCGGCGGCGCCGGCACGTGGGCCTCGCGCGGGACGGCGCCCGGGGGGCTGGGCTGGGCGAGGGTCCGGGTCCCCCCGTCCCCCGCCCGGCTCCGCACGCCGTGGGCGGAGGAGGCCCGGGAGGCCGCGCGGGCCCGGGTCCGAGGCGGCGGGCAGCGGGGGCCGGGCCGCCTGAGCTGGGCGGAGGGCGGGAAGGACGAGGGGGGACCTGCCGCCGCCCCGGGGAGCGCGCCTCCGGGGAGCCGCGGGGACGAGTGGGCAGGGGGTCTGACTTCCGGGCAGGGGGTCTGACTTCCGGGAGGGGGTCTGTCTGACTTCCGGGCAGGGGGTCTGACTTCCGGGCAGGGGGTCTGACTTCCGGGCAGGGGGTCTGACTTCTGGGAGGGGTCTGACTGACTTCCGGGCAGGGGGTCTGATTGACTTCCGGGAGGGGGTCTGACTTCCGGGCGGGGGTCCGACTGACTTCCGGGAGGGGTCCCGAGCCCGAGGACCCCCGGGGGCGCCCCCGGAGGAAGCCGGCGCCGGGGCGCAGCCGGCCGGTCCCGGGTGAGACCGGGCCCCCGGGCGCCGGGCAGGGGCCGGGGCGGCGCGGCGCGCACGTGCCGCTCGCTGCCCGCGGAGGGCGCTCTAAGCCGGCCGCTGGGACGAAGCTGGCTCCCTCCCTCCCCTCCCTCCCCTCCCGGGGGGAAGCCCCCTGTGCACATTTTGGGCGCATCCGCTCTTCCCGGGTGGGCTTTCGGCGCGGCTGGGCATGGGTGTGTGTGTGTGTGTGTGTGTGTTTGGTTGAAAACTGATGGCAGGGGGGTGGGGGTGGTGGTTTTTTATTTTTATTTTTTTTAATTTGTACATTTCCGGGGGCGGGGGGAGATCTGAAAGCAGCTTTCTGGATTGTTTTTGTGTTGTTGTTGTTGTTGTTGTTGTTTTGGATCAGTCCCCCCACCCCCCTGGATGGTGACCTAAGAGGAGATTCCTAAAAAATAAAATAAAATAAAATAAAATAAAAATAAAAAGCAGTGGTTTTTGCAGTCGCTGAACGGTTGGAAAGTTGGCCCAGGGGTTGCAAGTGTTCAGGTGAAGTTCTTTGCAGCCTAAAGGGGGGCTTTTTTTAGGGGGGTGTGCTCTGGTGGAGGTGTTTTTCGATTCGGCAGCAGCTTTTTTTTTGGAGTGGGGTTGTAGGTGAGTGGATGGTGCAGGTGGGTTGGGTTTTTTTTTGTTTTTTTTTTAATGGTGGTGGTGGAGTGTGTGCAGGGAGAAGGCTGATGCAAGCCGCTTCGGGAGGCCGCGGGAACTAGAACCGGGTAGGGCGTGTGCCAGCCGATGGTTGGAAAGTGCCAGGAGCTGTGGACGGTGGAGTCGTAAGGAGCCTGACCCTCCTCTCGGCTGGCTGGGTGTGGGGGGTTTCAGGGTGGACAGCTGGCTACCTCGCTGCTCTGAGGCGCGAGGGGAGACAGGCTTCAGGGAGAACGGGCTACACTGGGCCAGGACCCCCCGGTCTGGAGCGTCAGGACGGGTATTGGTTTTAGATGAGGATTGTGTTAGGCAGGCCAGGCATCATCTGTAGGCCTGTGCCTGAATCCCGGAGTGGAATAAGTACTTTCGGGAGTTTCCCGACAGAGGGGAAAGGGTTTTATTGTGGCTTATTCATGTCTTTCGAGATTGGGGCGGGGGGGGGCTGGAAAGTGTCGATGGGTGAAGAGCTCAGGACGGATTTCCCCTGGGGAAAGGCCTCAGCCTGCCATGGGGTTCTGTCCCCCCTCCGTTCTGGGGTGGAGGATGGCTCTAGGCGCCCGTGAAGGGAACCCGTCTCTGTGGGTTTTGCATTTGATGGGCTTTCGCGCCTCCGGTGTTTTTGGTTCTCGTGATTGTTGGGGTGTCCACGGGAGCTGTGCCATCACCTGTTTGTGTGCTTGTCTTAGAAAAAGCTCATGGCGAAGGGGGGCAAAAAAAAGAAGCAGGTTCTGAAGTTTACGCTCGACTGCACCCACCCCGTAGAAGATGGAATCATGGACGCTGCCAACTTTGTAAGTCGCACCCTTGATGCCAAGTAGTGGGCTTTAGAGATGGCGCTGAGAAGACCTGCCGGAGCACGCTCCTGCTCCCGGCTCCCGGGCGCTCCCGGCTCTGGCTCTGCCGGAACTGGAGCGCCGTCCAGTCTCTCTGTCTTGATGTCTGGGGGGGGGGGGGGTGACAGTTGTGGGGAATAGACAAGTGAGTCTGCAGCACCTCTGGGCCGGGGACCTGCCGCCTTTGCTTGCTTTCCTTCTTCGGTGTCCACAAGCGATGGCGCTTACAGGCTACCAGGAAGGAAACAGGCAGACTTCTCAGATCCACATCCCCTTCGGCCCTCCGGTGTGGCTGAGCATGAAGTGACAGACCCTCATCCTTGGGGACAGGGGCTGCCTGGGTCCTGGCCCAGCCCTGGCCCGGCCCTGCCTGCTGGACTGCGGAGCGTGGGCTGGTGGCACATCTCCTCAGACTTCCCTGTCATACCGGGTCCGAGCTTCGTGCTTATGGTGCTGACTTGTAATAGGAGTTTCGGGGTGTGTATGTATTTATTACAGAGAGGAAAGGAGAGGGAGAGTTAGAAACACCTATCAGCTGCCTCCTGCACACCCCCTACTGGGGATGTGCCCGTAACCAAGGTACATGCCCTTGACGGGAATCGAACCTGGGACCTTTCAGTCCGCAGGCTGATGTTCTATCCACTGAGCCACACCAGTCAGGGCAGGAGCTTGGGAGTCTTTAGATCTGTCTCTGTATTTGGCCTAATCCCCAGTAGTCCTCTTTCACTTAAACACAGAAAAGTCAGCCTTGCCCTGCCAGTGCTGCTCAGTGGTTGAGTGTTGACCCCTGAATCCAGAGGTCACGATGATCCCCAGTGAGGACGCATGCCCAGGTTTGGGACTCAGTCCCCAGTAGGGGGCGTGTAGGAGGCAGCAGATTCATGGTTCTTTCATTGATGTTTTTCTCTATCCCTCTCCCGTCTCTCAAAATCAGTGAAAACATTTAAAAAGCACATCACTTTAATCCTAGATAAGTGTGCACAGGAAATGAGTTCTAATTTAGATCTCCCAGAAGGAACCCAGATAGCAAAACGGAAGAAGTAAAGACCAAGTGAAGGCAGATCTTGAAGACGAGGAGACTGGTGAAACCCATGTTGATGAGCTCCATTGAGCGGAGAAAGTAAGGAAATAAGTGAAAGAAAGAAATCAGCCTGCCACACCGAGGCCGCAGCTCGGGTTTGGCTTTCTCCTCTGCCCCTCCGGCAACTGCTGAGGAGTCAGGTTCATTTCCTCCTCCTCTACACTCACCTGTGTCTGATTGTCTTCCTTCCAGAAGTCTCTCTAGGATAGAGAACCAGTCGCTTAGGAGTCTCAGGTGCAGAAGTCAGGAGTTCTGACCTAATCACTTTACGCACCATCGGTTCATTGTGTATTGGAGGTTTAAATAGAGGATTGTAGGAATTGCAGCTGAAAGGGACTGAATACCATTGCAATGAAAGAAAACCAAAAAACAAGGGAGGAAAAAGAACCAGAAAGAATAGTCCTTTTTGGATAAAGTCCCCTGAAGCCCACAGAGGTCAAGGGCCAGGAGTGGCTGCCCCGGGGCTTGTGGAGAGCCCATCTCCGGGCTGCTGGGCCACTGCCCCTCCCGCACCAGGCATGTGGCCCCAGAGCGGATCTGGGATGGTTTTGGTCACTATTTTTTTTGGTTAATCCTCACTGGAGGATGGTTTTTCCATTGCTTTTAGAAAGTGGAAGGGAAAACCGAGACCGGTTTGGCTCAGTGGATAGAGCGTCAGCTGCGGACTGAAAGGTCCCAGGTTTGATTCTGGTCGGGGGCGTGTACCTTGCTTGCGGGCACATCTCCAGTGTGGGGTGTGCAGGAGGCGGCTGATCGATGTCTCTCTCTCATCGATGTTTCTGACTTTCTGTCCCTCTCCCTTCCTCTCTGTTAAAAAATCAATAAAAATATATTTAAAAAAAAAAAAAGAAAGTGGAAGGGAGAGAGGTGAGAAATATCCACGTCAGAGAGCCACATCAATTGGTTGCCTCCCCAGTGCATCCCACCTGGGGCGGGGGACCTGCACCCCGAGGTATGTGCCCTTGACTGGAATCGAACCTTGGCCGTTTGGGTTTGAGTGGGCGCTCTAACCACTGAGAGCATACCGGCCATGGTGTCACTCGGTTCGATTTTTGTACTCGGTTGCTGAGGACAATGCTTTATGCTCCTTACGTTCAGACGGTGCTTGTAACTGTGGTTGCTTATAGCAAGCTTGGAGCGGTTTGGCCCTGGCTTTCTTGTCTGTTCGATCTTTTTTTTTTTTTTAATTTATTGATTTTTTTTACAGAGAGGAAGGGAGAGGGATAGAGAGTTAGAAACATTGATGAGAGAGAGACATTGATCAGCTGCCTCCTGCACGCCCTCTACTGGGGATGTGCCTGCAACCAGGATGCATGCCCTTGACTGAAATCGAACCTGGGACCCTTCCGTCCACAGGCCGACGCTCTAGCCACTGAGCCAAACCGGTTTCGGCTCTGTTCGATCTTTGAACCATGAGTCGGTGTCTTCCTTGTAGACACACATTTGATCTTGTGTGGAGCCAGTCAAGTATGTTCATGTTAGGATTTTGTTTTCATATTTGATTTGTAAATAAAGTTGAATGGTGCTGTTTAAAAAAAAAAAAAAAGATTCTCGCCCTAACTGGTTTGTCTCAGTGGATAGAGCATCCGCCTGTGGGCTGAAGGGTCCCATGTTCGATTCTGGTCAAGGGCGTATACCTTGGTTGTGGGCACATCCCCAGTGGAGGGCGTGCAAGAGGCAGCTGATCGATGTTTCTCTCTCAGCGATGTTTCTAACTATCCCTCTCCCTTCCTCTCTGTAAAAAAATCAATAAAATATATTTAAAAAAATAAAGATTTGAGAAAAAGGAAGCTAGAGAGACATCAATTGATTGCTTCCACACATGCCCTGTCCGGTAATGGAACCCACCACCTTCTAGCATTACAGGACAGTGCTTCAAGCAAATGAGCCCCACTGGCCAGGGGATAGTGCCATTTTCTAATTGCCATTAGGTTTTAGATCATACATTACTAGCTAAAGATCTATCATTTCTACAGGAGGTTGACATTAAAAAACACTTCAGTGTAAGCAGTAGGACAGTCAGGTGAGATGGATGACATCACTGCTAATTGGCCAACTGAATGGTTTTTGCAGGAGCAGTTTCTTCAAGAGAGAATCAAAGTGAACGGAAAAGCTGGGAATCTCGGCGGAGGAGTTGTAACCATTGAAAGAAGCAAGAGTAAGATCACTGTAACATCTGAGGTGCCTTTTTCCAAAAGGTAGGGGAGCTGGGTGCTACTGGCCGGCAGCCTGCGGGAAGACTCGCCCTGGGGGGGAGGGTGGTGGCAGTGGCTTGGAGGTGCATCCGTGAGCTGGAGCAGGCCCGGCCGGAGCAGTGCGGGAAGGAACGCCGCTGTGATGGTACCGGCATTCAGCTCTGGTGGCGTTTCAGGCAGCGAGGAGGGGCAGGCGTGTGCAGAGTGCGTTCTCCAAGATGGTGGTGCTCCTCTGCCTCCTGCCCCAGGGAACAGCTCTCCATTTTAATTCCGTGTTCTTCTACCCGTGAGTTTATCATTGTGTGAGGAAGCTGAAATTTCAGGTTTTCTAGACAGCCAGTGAGAGAGAGAGACAGAAACATCATGGTGAGAAACGTCAACCTGTCGCCTCCTGTAGGCATCCCGACTGGGGATGATGGCACCCCCACCTGGGCCTGCGCCCTGACCAGGAATCGGACCCTCGGCTTTTTGGTGCGCACGGCCATGCTCCAGCCGCCATTCGGCCAGGGCCACCTGGTTATGCTTTGAGGATGAAGTTAAAACACTCCAAGGTGCTAAAGATCTGAGCACGTGTACACGCGGCTCCTAGCCCAGAGCTGCCCATATTCTTAGTTTTTTACCAAACTGTATCAGTTAGTGGGAAATCCAAAGGTGTGTGAGGACAAATTGGTTATAGTTAAGCCTTGGCTTTATTTTTTATTTTTTAAATGTTTCCTGTGGATTAAAGTCATTTTATTTTGTTCAAGTGGAGGAAACATTTCTTTTCTTTTTTTTTTTTTAATATATTCTGATTTTTCACAGAGAGGTAGGGAGAGGGATAGAAAGCTAGAAACATCATGAGAGACATCGATCAACCGCCTCCTGCACGGCCCCTACTGGGGATGTGCCCGCAACCAATGTACATGCCCCTGACCGGAATTGAACCTGGGACCCCTCAGTCCCCAGGCTGACGCTCTATCCACTGAGCCAACCCGGTCTCGGCTTGGCTTTGATTTTTAATGCGGTCAGTTGAGAGGTGACTTAAAAGCGTAGGTGAAGGACTTCTCTTCTGCCTGGCTGACGGGTTGGGTAAAGGGGTCGTTGCAGCTTAGGGAGGGACTCCAGGGTGTTCACACCAGCTTGCTGTCTTTCCCGAGCCCTGAGGAAGAGGCTGTCATCTTCCTGTGACCTGTCTCGTTCACCACCCCTGTAAGAATGTCTCCCAACACGGCTTACTGCGTTTCCTCGTGTTTCCTGCTCTTGGCCCCGTGGCGAGGGAAAGGAGCCTCCCTCCTCGGGGAAAGCTGTCCTATCTGGTGAAAGTTTCCTGTCCTTTGACCTCCCAAGGTGCTCCCCGCCTAAACTTCCTCTTGCTTGTCTCCACCTTAGCTCCTCCGCCTCATTCTGGTATGAGAAAACTCAAACGGCTGACGGCAGGCAGTAGAAATAATAAAGGAACAAAGAATCCTCTTTAGGTGGGACAGCCAGAGTGGGTTACTGTTATGTCGGGAAACGTGGGTAGAGTTGAACTGAGGTCTTCAGTCTTTGGGAAGATGGCTGTTGGCGGAACGCTGTTGGCAAAGTTCATTTCTGGGAGATGGGACTGTTCCCATTAACATGTGGGTCCTTGTTAGCCTGCCAGTTGTGCCTGTGCGTCTCATTCGTCCTCTGAACGGTCTGAGCTGTCAGACAACATGGCAGGGTACTTTGGTGTGGGAGGGTACTTTGCTCGGCGTCCAGTTCCCCTTCCTCTGTGGCTCTGGGAAGGTCTGGAGTAGATAGAACCAGGGGGAGGGGGTGCTTTCCCTGTAGCGCTGGGGCCAGGGGGGCGGGTGGCAGCCTGTCCTGGGCGTTGGGTAGTGAGTGTCACCGAGCAGAAGTGACTGGAATAGCACAGCCCTCGGAAGCAGTCCCAGAGCCTGACAGCCTCCTGGAGGTGTGATGTGGCCGCTCCCTGGAAACCCCGTGCTTTCTCAGCACAGGTGCTGGCTTAGGCGCTTGTCATTGACCATGAACTCTCCAGGGGCCACGCAAAATCATTTCATAGGCGTTTGCTCTTGTTTCATGGACAGCTCTTGCATCTTGTCTGTTCTCGTTTTTATTGCCAGTTGAGACGAAAGGTGGCTCTTTATTGTTAGACCGTTGGCCTGGTATGTTTGCCTTATCTTTGCCATTTAAAAACAAACATTTTATTGATTTTTTACAGAGAGGAAGGGAGAGGGATAGTTAGAAAAATCGATCAGCTGCCTCCTGCACACTCCCTACTGGGGATGTGCCTGCAACCAAGGTACATACATACCCTTGACCAGAATCGAACCTGGGACCCTTGAGTCCGTAGGCCGACGCTCTCTCCACTGAGCCAAACCGGTTAGGATCGTTGCCATTTTTTTTAAAGGTGAAAAGCACCTTGAATTGTAATGACTCGGAATGCAAGGGTTTCATAGAAGTCACAGTCTTTGAGGATGAAGAAGGCCGAGTGTTTAGAGGAGTTCTCCAATGTTCTCTCTCTGCAGGTATTTGAAATATCTCACCAAAAAGTATCTGAAGAAGAATAACCTACGTGACTGGTTGCGCGTAGTTGCTAACAGCAAAGAGAGTTACGAATTGCGTTACTTCCAGATAAACCAGGACGAAGAGGAGGAGGAAGATGAGGATTAAAGCTCACTTACCTGGCACCTTTTGTATGAGTTCTTGAATAAAACTTGGGAACCAAATCGGTGGTTTTCCTTGTATCTCTGCAGTGTGGCTTGAACAGGAAGCGGAAATGTAGTCAAAGGGCTTCACCGGGGACGCACTCACCGTGTAATTAGGCTCTTCTGCTTGAACACGTCAGTTCTCCTGGGAGTCGCCGGACCAGGAGAGGAGGCTCCCAAGGGAACTGACGGGTTTGACATGGATCGGTGTACGGGCGTGGACGTGTGAGCTCTGCTAGTCACTGTTTGCTTTAAAAAGTGCTCAGGAATCCAGCAAACGCGGGCTCCTTAACTGGAAGCAAACCTTTGACTTCTCTCAGCTCCTCCTGGCGGGGACGTGGCAGTGTTGATAAAGACGCAGGGTGCCGGGCATTTGTCAATTAGTGTTCGATTACCGTTATGTATGTTCATCTGTTTTCTTCCTCTAGAAATAAACTGGTCCTTTGGCGATGCTGCGCACTCCACTGCCTCCAGGAAAGGGTGCGGAGGCAACTCTCAAAGTCAGGTTTTAAATCGAAAGGGCACAGAATGAATTTGCCAATAGTCCTTGCTTCTCCAAGTCTTTGCAACACACTGTCACTCCAGCAGGGGGAGCTGGAGGTGAGGAAGAACAGAGCCTCCAGATGTCAGCATCTGTGCAGGTCCTGGGTGGGAGTTCTCTGCTGCGCAGACCCCAGTCTCTTCACAGGTAGAGAGGGGGCGGGGGATGGGCACGAGGACAGGTGATTGGGAGAGAGTTCAGGCTGACAGAAACGCTGAGACGCCCGGGCACAGTCACTCCGTGCATGTAGCTGTGGCTGCCTGTCCTGCAGCAGTCATTCTGCAAACGGGCACCGAGCAGGACCCCATCCTGCCCCTGTGTGACAGGGCAGCAGAGGGCTCAGCCAGGGATCTTGTTGCCCTTGCAGAGGCCAAGGTCTGCAGGAGGAGGCTCTCAGGCTGCACAGATGTGACGGTGGCTGACCACACCAGGATTTGCAGGTGACTTTGGAGAGACCCTGATGCCTTATGGTGCCCTCTGACACAGTTCTGCAGAAACGTCTGCCTTGCCTTAAGACCGGTGTGCAGAATGACGTTTCCCAGGGCTGGCCCACAGCTGCCTGCACACCTGCCTGAGATCCTTGTGCTCGGCCAGGGCGGCAGCCGGAAATGACATGTCCGAGTCCTGCCTCGGCTCCTGTGTAGCATTTGCTGCTCCTGGGTTTGCCCGGAACACGTAGAGGCTTTGCAGTTTCATTTGCCACGAGGAAGGCTCTAGCATTTTCTATTTCTATGCAAATGTCCCAAAGCAGAATGTGTGCATGTTTCCCCTCCCGGAAGGCGGGGTTCCTTCCCCCCTGAACTGAGGCGTCAGTGGCTCTGGCTCTCCCCTGTGGTGAAGAGGTCTGTGTAGTCAGTTTATGACTTGGGTCTGCACGTTTTCCTTGTTCGCTGCATTGATGTTGCCCTGTAGTAATTCTCTGGTTGTAAAATAGTAACCCTGGGCTGAAATTAGCATATACTTTAAAAAACAACTCCCAGGTTTTAAAACTTGTAATAAAATTGGAACGTTGGTTTTTCTATGCCTTTTTGAACTCTTGTAATCGAGTCTTGATCGCATTTTATATTAAAGTGGCTAACACGTGGCTATGTGGCTGTGCAGGGTTGTTTTTTTTAAGGGGTTGTCCTGCTGATCGGTAGCAGCAATGAGTTTGTCCTCACTGAGAACTGCTGCTGACAGCGGTCGGGGTCTTCGTTACCTCGAGAAGAAGATGCTCCCCACACCCGTTTCACCTCGCTGTCCGCTGCCTCGGGGAGGCCGCAGTGACCAGAGCTGAGCTCCCCAGGGAAGCGCTGCTTCCGTCTGCGCAAACCAGTGCCTTTCTCTGAGGGGCGATGCAGTGGGAACCCGCCTTCCGTCCACCCGTCCACCAGCTGTGCCGGAAGCTCTGCAGACCGGTTTCCTTTGTGTCCGCCCGTGAGTCACCTGCCTGATCTGAAAGGCGCAGGAGCAGAGCAGACTGGGTCCCGGGGATTTCACGCTGAGACGTAAGATCATAAAAGGAGCGAAATGGGAATTGGAACAGCCTTGCTCTCAGCTGACTGGTCACCACCAGGGCGTCTACCTGGGCACGGCTCGCTGGAGGTTTAGTATCCGTTTCCTCTCAAAAGCCTCCTTGACCCCGCCCTGCTTTCCCCTGAGGGGGTCCTTGCCCCAGAGACCAGGCCTGAGGTCCCCCCTCCCCATGTGTCAGAGCATGGGGCAGGCAGAGAGGGTTCACTCCTGTCAAACACACTAAAGACAGCGGGTCCAAGTCCCAGAAGGTGCTGGGGTATGAGCTCAGCCTCTTTAGGGGACACTGCATTTCTCGGAGGGTGAGCAAGACTCCCGCGAGGCAGGGTAACCTCAGGAGAGCCTGGAAGTGCTTTGGGGGCCCCTTCCGTTCCTTCCTCCGGCTGCTGCCCTCTTTCCTGCGAAGGAAGTCTTGTCTCCTGAAACTGACACCCCCCAAGCTTGTCAAGTGGGAGGAGGGGCACACCCAGGATGTGGGTCCCCGATGGGCCGTTACGGACGTGGCAGTAACAAGGGGTCCTGGACAGAGCACGGGTGGCCGGGCCAGAAGCCTCCTTAGGGGAGCGGCTGAGTTGTGAGCAGCTTTGCTTTGGGGTCCTCGGCTGTGGTGGCGCCTCTTTCTGGAAGGTAAGAGGCCTGGTCTGGGGCTGTGCCATCCCAGCCAGGAGGCTTGCGGAGGGAGCCGGGGAGGTGCCTCAGATGGTGCCAGGAGGCTGTTCAGGCCAGCGGGAGCGGGTAAGACTGTCCCGGGGCTGCTTTGAGGCTTTACAAGCACTGTCTCACGGTCACGGCCAGCTCAGAGCCTGCCTTTCTGAGAGCTCCTCCCCCCTCGCCCCCAAGTATGTCTAATCCTCAGCTGCGGCTATTGCCCCACTGGTTTCCAGAGAGAGTGGAAGGGTAAGAGGAGGGGAGAGAGAAACAGGGCCGGGAGAGAGACACCTGATTAGCTGCCCCCCACCCAGGCCCCTCCCAGAGCTGAGGAACTTGCCACAGGTACATGCCCTCGGCCAGAATTGCACCTGAAACCCTGCAGCCCGAGGGCCGACACTAAGCACCGACCCAGTCTGGCCAGGCCTCACCGGTATGGTAATTTCTAAAACATTTATTTGGAATTTTCCCTCCAGTGTGATTACAAGCTCCGAACAGCAAACGGCAGAGTCTTGTCTCCTGGAACTGGAACCTTAGTGGCCTGATGCCTTGTTCTCAGGACTGCTTGCATTTTCACCTTTTGGGGGGCAAGGTCAGGTCGGAGAGAGGCTCCGGAGTGACGAGCATCAACTCCAGCTTTAGCCGGTGAAGCAGCTGGATCTGCTCTCCCCGCCTGCCCTTTCTCAGCTGGCCGTGGGACGCAGAGCGTGTGTGTGTGTGTGTGTGTGTGTGTGTGATGCAGAGGGTGTGTGTGTGTGAGACACAGAGGGTGTGCGTGCAGGGGGTGGCTGTGGTGACGGGAACCATTGCCAGTTCCTCTGAAGTGGGACAGGGAACCTGGGGCAGTGTCCTGACCTCATCCTGCACGCTGGGTGGGGCGGGGGCTGGTAGCTGAGGGGTGGCATGTTTGGTGGTGCTCAGGCTATTTTCCTGGGTGGTTAGAGGCCTGGGAAGAGCAAGGCAGCTTCGTCAGGGAAAATGCAGGCCTGCCGGGGTGCCGGGGTGCCATGTTCGGGCCCTCCGGAGATGCCGGTGATGGAAACACAGCCGAGACCACCACCGCAGCCTGCCGCCCTCTTAGCCACCGCCCTGCCCCCTGGGCCTTGCCCTGCGGCTGCCTGCTTGGGCTCCTTCGCCTCCAGTGGGTTTAAAAGCCACCCCCCCCCCCCCCCGAAGAGCCTCCCAGCACTGGCCCTGGCCCAGGAAGGAAGGAAGCAGCTGGGCGTGGGGCTGGCCGGCCACCCATTGGATGGGGACGGGGGAGAGGGGTACACATCTTTCCAGGCCCTCCACTGCCCTGGTCACAGCGTGGACACAGCCCTCCACTGCCCTGGTCACAGTGTGGACACGGCTGGGACTTCCCGTGGCTCGGGTGTGGTCATCTCTCAGAAAGGTCTCTCCCAGGACAGGCACACTTGTGGTTCCCCAAAGGCCCTGCCAAAGGCCAGCCCTCCTGGCGATGCCAGTGTGTGTGGGGGGGATTAAGGGGGGGGTCACGTGTCAGCCAGGACCCGGGGCTCCTGCTCCAGAGAAGAGCTCCTTCCCCATGCTGGCTCCCAAGCCAGGCAGGTCCCTGGCAGCCACCTGGGCTCCCCGAAACGTTTCTGGCGGAGGCAGTGAGGTGAGGGTGCCCTCCCCCCCACCTTTACTGCCTTCTAAGTGAGAGCCAGAGCTGGCCATCCTGCGGCCACGGAGACTCTGGCCGCCCTGGACCAGCTGGAGGCCGGCAGGGGCTGCTGGCCTGGCTGCGCTCCTGGAGCGCTCCGGCACCCGCCTTCACCTCCAGCACCCAGGGCTGGCGGCTCCTTTCCCGCCCGCGCCCTCCCTCCGCGGGAGTTCCAGGCGCAGAGAACGGGGGAATCCACATCCCCTTCCACCCCGCCCCAGGTCTGGGTCCAGCTTGGAGGCGCGTTTTGGGAGAAGGCCCGGGGGGCGATGGCTGGGCGAGGAGGAGCCAGCCTTGCCCCATGTTCCCGAAACAGAATCCGACCCCCCTGCCCCACGGTGCGCCCCGGCCCCACGGGCGGCACACGTCTCCCCCTCTAACCCTCGTCCCCAAGGAGGTGAGAGCGGGGTGAGACCGGGTCTGGGCCGCGCCGGGCGCCCCGGCCACACCACCGTCCCCGGGCGGCGCGCGCGCGTGCGGGTGAGCGGAACGCGCGCCGCCCGGGGGGACCCCTGCCCCACGCCCTTCCCTTCGGAACCCGGCCCGGCGCATCCCCCGCGGGCGTGGCGGGCCAGGCCCGGGGCTGCCCAGCCTGCCAGCTGCCCAGCCTGCCAGCTGCCCGCCCACCCATCCATCCGTCCATCCGCCGGGTCCCCTTTGGCGCGCGGGCACCCCGACGGCTCCTCTCCCCTCCGGGGCGCACGGCCCCCCGCCCGGCCCCCCGGGGACTCTAGTTCGCCCCCAACTTGCCCGCCGCCCCGCCGTTAACTAACTAGTCGTGCCGCCCGAGGATTGGGATGGGGTTGCCACAGCA
>JAAGEH010000446.1:849148-873542 GCA_011751065.1 Lasiurus cinereus | reverse complement strand
GGAGCTCCGTGTCTAGTAGGAGGAGCCCTGAGGCTGGTGGGAGGAGCCCCGTGGCTGGTGGGAGGAGCTCTGTGTCTGGTAGGAGGAGCCCTGTGGTTGGTGGGAGGAGCCTGTGTATGGTGGGAGGAGCCCTAGGGCTGGTGGGAGGAGCTCTTGTCTAGTAGGAGGAGCCCTGTGGCTGGTGGGAGGAGCCCTGTGGCTGGTGGGAGGAGCTCTGTGTCTGCTGGGAGGAGCCTATGTCTGGTGGGAGGAGTCTGTGGCTTCTGTGGCAGACACCCCTGGCTGCTGTGGTGCTTCTTGACCTTGAGGACGTGGCGGTGATGCAGGTCCTCATTGTGCCAGAAGCTTCTGAAAACCTGCCTCTGTCCGCTGCTTGGGCAGGCTCTCTCCTTCCCTTGGCCCCTCCTGTGACCCATAAAGTCAAGGGGAGCATTGGGGTCCCCCAGGGTTCCCCAGGCCGTGGTTCTGAGGGCTGACCTGGCTGCACTCAGTCACCACGGGCGTCGGGAAGGCTGGGAGGGCCCCGCTGCTCCGATGAGCAACCTGCGGGAGGGACGGGACCCTGGTCCAGCCCTGTGGCCTCTAGCAGCCTCAGTTTCCCTCCATTAAATGGGACAATAGCACCTCCCTGGGAGGTGAGGACCAGAGGAAACGGTGCCCATAAAGTGCCCTCATGGAGAGCCTGGCTTGTCCGATCTCAGAAACATTAGCCTCTGTCACCCCTGTTATCCTGGTTCTACTGTAAACGCCCCCAGGTCACCCCGCCCCCGAGGGAAAGGCCGGCTCACAGTCAGGGGGGCGGGGGGGCTCGGGGGGGGGGGGGGAAGGGACGGGGGGAGGCTGCTCTCACCACGTGTCCGGGCAGAGGCCTGGGACTGACGTTCTGCCCGCGGGGCTCAGCGCTGGCCTGGCTGGGACCCGCCCCCCAGTGACCGGAGCCCCGGCCGCTCCCGCCGACCCCCAGGAGCCTCAGCAGCAGGAGACGGAGGGCGGGTGGCAGGTCTGAGCCGGCTGGGCCGCGGGGCAGGCACCGGTGACCGGGGCGCATCTGCTCCTGCTGAGCCCGCCTGACCCAGGCCTGGGCTGGTGGCACGCAGCCTGGGGCCGGCGCTTTGGGGCAGAGCCAGAGAGGAGAGGAGGGCCGCCCGGCCCACCGTCCGCTGTGCCCGCAGGAGGCGCCCGTCCTGCCCAACGGCTCCTACGACGGCAGCTCACTGGTCAAGTCGTCCGGGAAGCTCATGTTGCTGCAGAAGATGCTGCGGAAGCTGCGGGACGAAGGCCACCGAGTGCTCATCTTCTCCCAGGTGAGCGCCCGCTGGCGGCCCCCCGCCCCTCCCCCGGCTGGGGGCCCGACGTGGTCAGGGCGCTGCTGCTGCTGCTGCTGCTCCCACGGGGGCCCCTCTGTGCCCTGCAGGCCGCAGGCAGCCGGGGAGAGCCGGCTGGGGCCAAGCTCAAGGCGTGGGGCACCCTGGAGGTCAAGCCCGCCTGCCCCTGCCGGAGGGCGGGCCTTCCTGTCCGGGCTGGTGCCATAGCCCCGCCCCTCATCCCTGCAGCTGAGCTGCTCAGGAGTGGGGCGCCCCACGGGTGGGTGGGGGGTTCAGGAGGAGCCCCAGGCAGTGGTGCTCCAGGCCCTCCCTCCGGCTCCAGCCTGAAGTCACACCTGTGGAGGCACTGCAGGGGTGGGGTGGGGAGGGAGGGGGTGGCAAAGGGGTGGCAGGGCTGCCGAGCCTCAGGCTGTGCGTCTCTGCACTTGGGGCTCCTTCCTCCCCCCGTGGCACTGTCATCCCTCTGCTCTGTGCTGGGCATTGCGGGGGGGGGGTCCCCTGTGCTCAGACAATCGGTCCTTGTGGAGTTCAGAGAGAGAGGTTTGCCCAGACCTGTCCCCCTCTCCTCGCCGGCAGATGACGAAGATGCTGGACCTCCTGGAGGACTTCCTGGAGTACGAGGGCTACAAGTACGAGCGCATCGACGGCGGCATCACGGGGGGCCTCCGGCAGGAGGCCATCGACCGATTCAACGGTACCCACCGTCCGGCTCCTGGCCGGGCCCCGGCAGGCAGGCCGCTCCTTAACGGGGACCCGCCCAGACGCCCCTTAGTTTTACGCTGAAGGGAGTTCATCCCGGGGCCCCTCCTGGGGGCTGCCAGGTGTGGGGTGCCGGGTCGGGAACCCCTGCTCAGCACGGAGAGCAGACGAGGAGGAAGGCAGAGGGGGTGGAAGCGGGCTCTTTGTTACGAGGGGAGCTGGTGCCGGGGCTGGCTCCCCTGCGGGCTCTAACGCTGCACCAGGCCGCCCGCCAGCGACCAGCCGTGCAGGGCAGGGTGCATGCTGCCCACGGGCTGCTCCCCAGAGGACTGAGGGCAGGCCGGCCACGTGCCCTCACCCGTCTGCCCTGCCCTGGCCCCGGGAGGAGCTGTGAGGTGGGAGGAGGCCGGAGTGGGCTCGGAGGGAAGGGGCTGTGGCCAGGAAGGGCCCGCTGAGCCGGGCTGTCTAGAGGTGGGTCTGCGGCAGGCGGCCACGGGCTCCGTTTCCTGTGGCTGTTTGCCGGCACCCACGCTCCGAACGGGCTGGGCCCTGTGGCCTGAGCACCCCGAGCAGCCGCGCCTGTGCCTGCTCACGTCAGACGTCAGATGGGGCGAACACAGAACATCTAGCCGGGGGGAGGGAGGGACGGGGGGGCGGGCCGGCTGTGGGGTGGGGTGGTGAGGCATTGGGCGGTCCGGGACCTGATGCAGCTCTGGCGGGTGCTGTCCATCCTTGGTCACTAATGCAGGGCCTGGTGGTTTGAGGGCCTGGCAGGGTGGCCGCGGGCAGCCCAGGCTCTGGGGCTGGGACCCTGAGCGGCTCTGGGGCCCTCACAGCCCCATGGACTGGGGAGCCCATGGACTGGGAGCCCCATGGACTGGGGAGCCCCCAGGGCCCAGGCGCCACACCCTCCAGGGCTCAGCTCAGGTGGCTCAGGGGGGTGCTCTGTCCGCACCCTGTCCCCACCTGCACTCACCCGCTGGCACGCGCCTCTCCTCAGCCCCGGGGGCCCAGCAGTTCTGCTTTCTCCTCTCCACCCGGGCGGGCGGCCTAGGCATCAACCTGGCCACGGCGGACACGGTCATCATCTACGACTCGGACTGGAACCCGCACAACGACATCCAGGTCTGTGGCCTGACGCCGAGCTGCCGCGTTCTGTGGTTCTTCCTCCCGCTCAGTGTCTCAGGCCCTCCCTCCTCCTGGGGGGCCCGGAATCTCCGCCCCCAGAGGGGCCTGGAGAGGGGAGTGGAGGCTCTGCACCCCCCGCTACCCCCCGCTCCTCACTGTGCCCGGGAAGGAACCAGGCTCAGAGGGCAGGGGCACGGCCAAGGACACACAGCCATCTGTCAGCACCACAGGCCCACGGCCGCAGAGGAGACACGGGGGCAGTCCGTCCTGAGACTCAGGGGGCCAGTTTGGGAGGGACAGGAGCACAGAGTGGGGGTTGGGGGGCGGGCAGACCTGCTGGAGGCTGGGGGGGCGAAAAGATGGAGAGGGAGCAAGTGAAGCAGGTGAGGAGTGGGGATGTCGGGAGGTAGGAGCCCTGGCGACTCCATGTGGGGCAGGGACACATGCATGCATACACGCATGCACACGCACACACACACACACACACACACACACACACACACACACACACTAGACACTCTGCTCCAGGCCAGTGGTCGGCAAACTGCAGCTCACGAGGCACATACAGCTCGTGTGCCTCGGTTTGCCTCTCTGTTGACTGATGAGTTTGCCCACCACTGTCACATACCACCCTGTACCTCTTGGCACACCATCGCCACAATTGCCTAATCCTCACAGCTTCCAACACACGGTAACGTTTAGTCTGGTCCGGTGGTCGGCAAACTCATTAGGCCACAGAGCGGCAAACCGTGGCTCAGGAGCCGCCTGTGGCTCGAGAGCCGCAGTTTGCCAACCACTGCTCTAGGGGCACACCCAGGCTCGTGTCTCACGCACAAGTGTGTGCACCTGAAGTCACCCAGGAAGAGGCAGTCACACTGGTCACCTGGTGCTGGGCAGCGTCTGGCCTTGCTGCCTCAGGGGGTGGCCGTGCGTCTCCAGCGCTCCCCACGGGCTCCCCCCCACTCCAGGGGAGGCACAGCCCCCACCTTCCTGAGCCCCATCAGCCCCTCGGGGCTTCTTTGCATGCAGCACGCTGCCCCTCACACACACCCCTGCACCCACACTCATGCCGGTTCACCTGTCTGGGCCCAGGACCAGGTGAGGCTAGATGCAGGGAGTGGGCACAGCGACCCGGGTGCATGCACGTCTCCACGCAAAGCCCCCCGGCCCGCCCTGCGTAGGGGGCACCCCTGCATGCGCCGCCCCTCGTGGGGCCGGGCCGTGGTGGCCCCAGGCCTCGGCGGAGCCCGGCCCTGAGCTGCCGGTCGCCCGCAGGCCTTCAGCCGCGCCCACCGCATCGGGCAGAACAAGAAGGTGATGATCTACCGCTTTGTGACGCGGGCCTCGGTGGAGGAGCGCATCACGCAGGTGGCCAAGCGCAAGATGATGCTCACGCACCTGGTGGTGCGGCCCGGCCTGGGCTCCAAGTCGGGCTCCATGACCAAGCAGGAGCTGGACGACATCCTCAAGTTCGGCACTGAGGAGCTCTTCAAGGACGACGTGGAGGGTGGGTGTCAGGCCCGGGGAGCCTCTGTCTCCCCCGCCTCCCGTCTCCTGGGCAGCAGAGGCCGGGGCGGGGTCTCTGGGCCCCGTCCCCAGGCCTGCAGCCCTCCGCTCTGCCCACAGGCATGATGTCTCAGGGCCAGCGGCCCGTCACACCCATCCCTGACGTCCCGTCCTCCAAGGGGGGCGCTCTGGCCGCCAGCGCCAAGAAGAAGCACGGCAGTACCCCGCCAGGTAGCCCCCCAGCCCCGCACCCCCGCTGGCCCGCACCTCCCCCCCCCAGCTGCTCCTGCGCCTGCAGAAGGCCTTCCCGGCACCAGGCTTCCCCGTGGCCTTTGCCACGTCCCTGGCCCCCATCGCGTGCCCGTCGAGGGGCCGTGGGGCCGTGGCCGTGGGGGTTCGCTCTCTGGCCCCCATTTTATCCGCTGCAGCCCCAGCGGGGACCGGGAAGAGCCATGATGGGGACTCGGGGGCCCCGCGGCGGGACCTGGGCACCCCGCCTGCCCCCCGACTCCGCCCCCCACCTCTCGCAGGTGACAACAAGGACGTGGAGGACAGCAGTGTGATCCACTACGACGACGCGGCCATCTCCAAGCTGCTGGACCGCAACCAGGACGCCACGGACGACACGGAGCTGCAGAACATGAACGAGTACCTGAGCTCCTTCAAGGTGGCGCAATACGTGGTGCGCGAGGAGGATGGCGTGGTAGGTCCGCGGCCCTGGGGGCGGGGGTGTGTGTGTCCGGTGTCCAAGGCCTTCCCAGCCCTGCCTGTGCCCCCTCACTCCTCCTGCACCCCACCCTCTCCCCGTCAGGCCCCCCTGGACCACTCCTTCCAGGCACGCCGGCCACACCTGTCTTCCCGGCAAACCCCTGTTACCCCTAAAGGCCAGCTCCTGGGTCTCCCCTCCTCGGCCCCAGCACCCTCCACCCAGACTGGGGTGCTGATTGTCCCCCCTTGGAAACTGGGAGCCCCCTCCCCCCCCCAAGGGCAGGCTGGGGCTTGTTCCACTCGGCACAAGGCCCGGAAACCCTTGGGGAGGGAATGGGTGGATGAACGGGGAGGGGATGGTGGTGACTGATGGGGAATGAAGCTGGGCTGATCAGGGAGGGCTTCCTGGAGGAGGCGGGCTTTCCCATTCATTCCTGAGCCCTGAACGAGCCGCTTAGCGGAGGCCCCTCCCGGCCCCCTGCCCCGGCGCCCTCTGCTGGCCCCGCCTCACGGGCGCCCGATGTCCCAGGAGGAGGTGGAGCGGGAGATCATCAAGCAGGAGGAGAACGTGGACCCCGACTACTGGGAGAAGCTGCTGCGGCACCACTACGAGCAGCAGCAGGAGGACCTGGCCCGCAACCTGGGCAAGGGCAAGCGCATCCGCAAGCAGGTCAACTACAACGACACGTCCCAGGAGGACCAGGGTGCGTGCGGGCTCGGGGTGCGCGGTGCCCGGGGCAGAGGGCCTGGCAGGCAGGAGCTGTGTGGGACCCGCCGGAGTGGGAGGCTGTGGGGAGGGCTCCCTGGAAGAAGGGGGATTGGGGGCAAGTGGGGGCCGCTGGGTGTTGGGGGAGCAAGGGGTGCGGTGAGCCGGTGCCACTCTGCCAGCCGTGTGTCCGGGGCAGCCTCAGCTTCTGTAAAACGGGGCAGAGGGGGTCTAACCCGGAACCCGCTGATATTCGGAAGCCAGCTCACAGGGAGGCGGGTTTCGGGGCCACTTGCTGGGCTGAGGCTCAGGGCCTCGGCGTGGCCCAGAGGGTGGGGGCTGTGGGGGGCTGCTGGCCCCGCTCACCCCGTGCCCCCTGCCGGCCCCAGAGTGGCAGGACGAGCTCTCGGACAACCAGTCTGAGTACTCCATCGGCTCCGAGGACGAGGACGAGGACTTTGAGGAAAGGCCTGAAGGGCAGAGTGAGTCTTGGGGCTGGGGCTGGGGCTGGGGCTGGGGCTGGGGCGGGGCGGGGGCGGGGCGGGGGCGGGGGCTGGGGCCGGGGCTGGCGCTGGGGCTGGGCTGGGGCTGGAGCTGGGGCTGGGCTGGGCTGGGGCTGGGCTGGGGCTGGGGCTAGGGGTGGGGGTGGGGCTGGGGCTGGGGCTGGGGCTGGGGCTGGGGCAGGGGCAGGGGCTGGGGGCTGGGCTGAGGCAGGGGCTGGATCTGGGGCTGCAGTGGGAGCTGGCTGCTAGCCTGGGGCGCCCTGGGGCATTGGGACAGGCTTGAGAGCAGAGAGCAGCATCGGAGGTTGTTCCGAGGGGTCCCTGTTCTGGGCAAGTTGGTGGAGAGAGTGGTGTCCGATTGCTCTGGGCCGGCTGACTGGTGCGGGGGGCGGGCTGCTCCCCAGGTGGCCGGCGACAGTCCCGGAGGCAGCTGAAGAGTGATCGGGACAAGCCCCTGCCGCCTCTCCTCGCCCGCGTGGGAGGCAACATTGAGGTGGGTCCAGCTCCCCGCTGCCCAGCTCCCCCATGCCCAGGTCCCTGCATGCCCAGCTCCCCCATGTCCAGCCCCCCCATGCCCAGCTCCCCATGCCCAGCTCCCCCATGCCCAGGTCCCTGCATGCCCAGCTCCCCCATGCCCAGCTCCCCCATGCCCAGCTCCCCCCATGCCCAGGTCCCCTCGTCCCATTTATCTTGTCCCCTCTGGGAACAAAGAGCTCACCCCTGCTGCCCACACGTCCCCCCCTTTGCCCCCCCCACGACCCAGGTGTGGAGTCCAGGCGGGAGGTGGGGGGTCTGGGAATCTGTGCAGGTCCCAGCAAGTGGAGTGGGGCTGGGTGGACCCTGGGTCTGGGCCTGCTCTCCCTGTCCCCTCCCTGTCCCCTCCCTGTCCCCTCCGCTTGTCCCTCCCCTCCCCCTGCCTCTCTCCCTGCCCCTCTCCCTGCCCGCCTCCCTGCCCCCCATCGAGCCCTCTGCCCCCGCCTGCAGGTGCTGGGCTTCAATGCCCGCCAGCGGAAGGCCTTCCTGAACGCCATCATGCGCTGGGGCATGCCGCCCCAGGACGCCTTCAACTCGCACTGGCTGGTGCGCGACCTGCGGGGCAAGAGCGAGAAGGAGTTTAGGTAAAGGGGCTGCGGGGTCCCCTCCAGCGGCCGCCGGCACCCCGGCCGGTCCTGCTCCCCCAGCTCGGGGCCGGGGGAATTCCCTGCCCTCTGATCTGTGTGTGTGTGGGGGGGCTGTCCTAGAGGTTCCCCCTTTGGGGGAGCCCCCTGCCCTGCCCTGGCCCTGAGCCGGGCCTGGTTGGAGGCGGGGGAGGGACGATGATTCCGGCCAGGCCGACTCCCCGGGGTCCTGCCAGCCCTCGTCGAGGGTCCCTGCTGGCCCCCCCCTCCCTGAGCCCCGTCCTCGCCCACCCCAGAGCCTACGTGTCCCTCTTCATGCGGCACCTGTGCGAGCCGGGGGCCGACGGCGCCGAGACCTTCGCGGACGGCGTGCCCCGCGAGGGCCTCTCGAGGCAACACGTGCTCACGCGCATCGGCGTCATGTCGCTGGTGAGGAAGAAGGTGGGTGAGTCAGCCTCTGCGCCCTTCCGGGGCCCCGGCATCCTCCCGGGGGGTCAGTGGGCAGAGGGGCACGTGCCTGGCTCTCACAGCGGTCCAGGGTCGGAGCCAGGCCCAGATGCCTCTCTGGGGGGGGTTTGGGGGTGCAGGATGGCAGGTCAAAGGGCAGAGCACCAAGGAGATTGGGGTTGGCCTGGGGCTTGGCCAACCTGAGGCAGAGGTGGCATCTTCCCTGAGCCTGGGGCACCCCAATTGCACTAGCAGCTCTGCAGCCCTTTCGTCTGAGCAGTGACCACTGTCCCCCCCCCCCCGCCACCCCTTGCCCCCTAACCCAGGTCCAGGAGTTTGAGCTCGTCAACGGGAGGTACAGCACCCCAGACCTGGTCCCTGAGGGCTCCGAGGGCAAGAAGCTGGGCGAGGCCATCTCCTCGGACCCCACCACGCCCGTGCCCGCCAGCCCCGCCCACCTCCTGCCCGCCCCGCTGGGCCTGCCAGGTCTGAGCCCGGACGAGATGGGAGGGAGGGCACCTGGGCCCCGGGAGACCCCGCGTCCTCCGCTCACCCACAAAGGGCGCCTCCCTCCCCGGCGCTTCTGTCTGCAGAAAGGTTGCTCCCCCGAGAGTTTCCTTGTTAATGGCAGCGTGGAGGCGAGACTCCCGTCACAACACTGATGCCTCCAAAGCGCGCACATCTCTTCGCAGGAGGCGCGCCATCCCCTCTGTGGGTCCTTGAGCATCTTGTCACCCCCAGAGCACGCATGTGCCCACAAGCCCTCACCCCCATTCCTCCCAGGGTCCCAGCCCCTGCAGCCGCTAACCGACTCTCTCTGCCGGCGGGTGTGTCTGTCCCGGGCGTTCCTCTATGTGAATGGGGCATTTGTGGCCTGGAGGCCTGGCTGCCCTCCTGCCTCCAAGGCCCATCCAGGTGGGGCGTGTCCAACCTCATTCCTTTTTTTAAAAAATTAAAAAATATATATTTTATTGATTTTTTTATAGAGAGGAAGGGAAAAGGATAGAGAATTAGAAACATTGATGAGAGAGACATCGATGAGAGAGAGAAATCGATCAGCCCCCTCCTGCACGGCCCCCACTGGGGATGTGCCGCAACCAAGGTACATGCCCCCGACCGGAATCGAACCTGGGACCCTTCAGTGTGCAGGCCGACACTCTATCCACTGAGCCAAACCAGTTTCAGCATTTTTAAAAAAACATTTTTATTGATGTCAGAGAGGAAGGGAGAGGGGGAGAGAGAGAAACGTCCATGCTGAGAGAGAATCATGGATCGGCTGCCTCCTGCACGCCCCCTCCTGGCGATCGAGCCCAATCCCTGGGCCTGGGCCCTGACTGGGCAGGGAACCATGACCTCCTGGTTCACAGATGGAGGCTCAGCCCCTGAGCCCGCCGGCTGGGCGGTCCGTGTGGCCGAGTCGTATTCCCTTGGCCCGCCGGTGGGTTTGGCTGCTGCTTCTCTGGCTGCTGTGCAGAGCGCCCGTGACCCTCTTGCTCCCGCTCTGCTGGGGGCGGGTGTTCATTTCTGCGGGTGCAGCTGGGCCTTGGGGGCAGGGACTTTTGAGGAGCTGTCTCACTCCTCACCGTGGCCGCGCCCCTCCGCCGTCTCGCTGGCAGCGTTTGAGGGCCAGTCCCTCCTGTTGGTTGCGGCCGGTTTGCGGGATGCCTGCTTGTGGTGGGAGTGGGTGGCCTTGCCATGCCCAGGAGACAGCATCTGGGTGCGGGGGCTTTGGTGCGGCGGCCTCTTCGGGAAAGGTCTTCGCCCGCGCTTTGCCGGTCTCTGAGGTCCGTTCGCTCTGCCTGTCTTCTTGGCGATCCGGGATTTATTTGGCAAAATGCCTCTCTCCCTGGGACCTGTCCGGCTGGGCCGCCCTCAGGTTTCTCCCCAGGTGGCAGGCGAGGTCTCGAGAGGTGGGTGCCCGGAGGATCCCCTGCTTCTGGGCACTGTGTGCCCCTGGAGGTGGCCACCCCTGGGTGAGCTTCCTGGCTCTGCTCGGGTGCCCTTAGGCCAGTCACCCACTCCCCGGAGCCGTGGGCTGGCACCGACAGGCCACTCCCCCTGAGTCCCTGCCACGAGGGCCGCCTCGGACGCTGGCTCCCCATCCCGGCCTCCACCCCCACATTTCCCTGCTCCTAGGTGGGCACCCCGCCCCCCAGATTATAGCTGCCTCAGCCGGACTTTGGCTTCACGGAGCCCAGGGTCCTTGGAGGTCCCTGCGCCGAGGCCTGGCCTGGGCTCTGGGCCCCCGTGGTCCCTCTCCTGGGTGCGCCTGGTCCACGGGGAGCCTCCTGACAGGCTCTGCCTCGTCTGGCCTCCCTGCCCCCCGCCCGAGCGCACCTGTCTCACCCCTTCCCCTTCGTCCTGCAGACAAGATGGAAGCCCCGCTGGGCCACCTGGATGAGAAGGAGCTGGGGGTGCAGAAGCCGAAGAAGCCTCCGGAAGTCCAGGTGTGGGCGGCGCGGTGCCTGGGCCCGGGCAGGGGTGAGGAGGGGGGCTCTCAGGCCTGGCCCAGACCTCTTGGGGCTCCCGTTTGGGCCTCTGGGTGTGGAGGAGCAGGTCGGGAGCCAAGAGAGAGGGTCCCTGCCTGCCTGCTGAGGCCTCACCTGCCTCCCAGGCCCTGCCCCCAGCCCTGGACCGAGCGGAGGGGGAGGACCGACAGGAGAGTGCCGACTGCAAGGAGAGGGCCCGCGAGGAGCGGCCGGAGGAGGTGGAGAAGGCCCAGCCCTCCCCGGAGCAGCTGTCCAAAGGTGAGGTGCCGGCTTCCCCAGGCACCCCCCACCCCAGCCAGGCACTCCCCCAGCCAGGAACCCCCCCAGCCAGGCACCCCCCACCCCCAGCCAGACACCCACCCAGCCAGGCACTCCCCCAGCCAGGCACCCCCCCAGCCAGGCACCCCTCAGCGCTATCTCCCGCCTCCCCTGCCTGGGTAAGAGAGGGTGGCTGCTGGCTTCCCTCCCCCTCCCCCTGGCCAGGAGGTGGCTGTGCTCGCTCTGTCCCAGCACCTGGACCCCGGGGGAGCCAGGACCCAGTCTCTCCCCTGGGCTTGCACTTCTCAGAGTTTGGGGTTCGTGGGCGTGATTTCAAACTCAGTTTGCACGGCGGCGTGGAGCCCTGGTCTGCGGGCGTTGCTTCTGTGTGATGCAGGGAAACCTGCTTTCTGCCCTGAGGCGGTCAGACCTGTGCTTGAAAGGCACATCTGTTCTGCACACGTGTGACGGCGGTGTGAGGCTCTAGTTCGATGAGGCTGGTCATGTGGTTCAGCGTGTTACTATCCTTCCTCAGGGTGGGTCTGCTCTGATCAGAGCTTGGAGCGTGTGGTTATGGTTGTGGCAGGAGGGTTTCCAGACTGTGCCTTTAGGCGTTTGGGGGTTGCTGCTGGGATGGGGTATGAGGGAAGAGGAATGCTGATGGGGGTGTCCACGCCCCGCCCACCCCCTGGAGGAGTTTTCCTGGAGGCTCAGGGCTCTGCGCACGGCTAAGGTGGAGCTGCCCCTCCGGCCCCCTATCCGTGAACACCATTTGTCTTGTAGAAGTGCTTCCCGAGAAAGAGAAAGTTCTGGACAAGCTGGAGCTGAGCCTGATTCACAGCAGAGGGGACGGCGGCGATTTGAGGCCAGGTGCGGCTCCTGCCATGAGTGCTGTCCCGCGTCCCGCGGTCTCTTGAGGGCGGACCCTGTTGGGATTGCACCACCACCATCACCACCATCACCATCACCATCATCATCATCATCACCATCACCATCATCATCTTCACCATCATCATCATTTACCATCATCACCATCATCATCATCATCACTATCATCATCACCATCATCCTCACCATCATCACCATCACCATCATCATCATCATCACCAACATCATCATCACCATCACCATCACCACTACCACCATCACCATCTCCATCATCACCATCACCATCACCATCACCACCATCATCACCACCATCACCATCACCATCACCATCATCATCACCAACATCATCACCAACATTCATCATCACCATCACCATCACCACCACCACCATCACCATCACCATCACCATCACCATCACCATCACCATCACCACCACCACCATCACTATCACCATCACCATCATCACCATCACCATCATGGGCACCGTCTCCTTAACTCTAGGCCCTGGTGGGGGTTGACGGGTGGGAACTGACTTGCCTGCTCCACAGGGGACAGGTCCCCCACTCTCTCCTGACCCCTCCTGTGACCCCATCAGGAGGAAGGAGAGCTGGCCATGAGTTTGGCCTGGAGTATTTGGGGCTCAACCAGAAGCTTGTGTACCTCTGGGTGCTGGAATGTTCCAGAACAGGTGTCCTCTGCTCTGACGCCTAAGGCACGCTGCCTTCCTTGAACATAAGCTGCACTTCTCGCAGTGCCCTACCCTGTTCCCAGTGGTCCTGACTTGGTGGGAGTCAGCCCCGCGTGCTCATGTGTTTAAAACCTGTCGGAGCCCCTGGAGGATGGGAGATGGTCCCCCTAGCCTTTGGGTCCCAGCACTCGGCAGAGAGGCCCCTGGGCAGTGCCTTTTGGGGACAAAAGAACGTGGTCTGTCCTTCCACAGATGACACCAAAGTTGAGGAGAAGGAGCCCATGGAAACCCAGCAAAATGGTGACAAAGAGGAGGATGAAGAGGGGAAGAAGGAAGACAAGAACGGGAAGTTCAAGTTCATGTTCAACATTGCAGATGGGGGCTTCACAGGTATTAGGGTGGGTGGTGGGCAGAGCTGGGGTGGTCGGGGTCCCAGCCTTCCTGACTGTGTGGGTCCTGGGAGTCTGATGGTGATAGTGGTGATGGTGATGGTGATGGTGGTGGTGGTGATGGTGATGGTGATGGTGACGATGATGTGATAGTGATGGTGATGATGGTGGTGGTAATGATGATGGTGGTGATGATAGTGATGATGGTGGTGATGATGGTGATTTTATCCTAAAGTGGGAATGGCTGAGGGAAATGCATTTCCCAGTAACTGGGAGCCTCTTGGGGTGGGAAGACGGTAGGCAGTGAGGAGAGGCTTTCCTGGGCCCGCCTCTGTGAGGGACGGGGTGTCCCATTCTGTCCCCCTTCACCGGCTTCCCAGAGCTCCACACACTGTGGCAGAACGAAGAGCGTGCCGCTGTGTCCTCAGCTGCTGTGTCCTCGGGGAACGTCTATGACATCTGGCACCGACGCCATGACTACTGGCTGCTGGCAGGCATCGTGACGTATCCTTGCCCAGCTAGGCTGCGCAGGGCTCTGGCCTGCTCCACTGTGGATCTCGGGGAGGGACTTGGGGTGTGTGGGGTGAGGAGGTAGGAGCCAGGCCTCTTTCCTGATGATGAGAGTGGTGATGGTGATGGTGATGGTGGTGATGGTGATGGTGGTGATGGTGATGGTGATGATGGTGGTGATGATGATGGTGATGATGGTGGTGATGATGGTGGTGATGATGGTGATGGTGATGATGGTGATGATGGTGATGATGGTGGTGATGATAGTGATGGTGGTGATGATGGTGATGGTGATGATGGTGATAATGGTGATGATGGTGATGGTGATGATGGTGATAATGGTGATGGTGATGATGGTGATGGTGATGATGGTGATGGATAAAAACATCCATGATGAGAGAGAATTATTATTTTTTAAAAAAATATATTTTATTGATTTTTTATCGAGAGGAAGGGAGAGGGATAGAGAGTTAGAAACATCGACAAAAAAGAAACATCAATCAGGTGCCTCTTGCACACTCCTTACTGGGGATGTGCCCGCAACCAAGGTACATGTCCTTGACCGGAATCGAACCCGGGACCCTTCAGGTGGCAGGCCGACGCTCTATCCGCTGAACCAAACCGGTTAGGGCGAGAGAGAATTATTGATCTGCATGCCTCCTACTGGGGATTGAAACTGCAACCTGGACATGTTCCGGGTTGCACATGCCCTGACCGGGAATGGAACCATGACCTCCTGGGTCATAGATGAACATTCAGCCACTGATCCATGCCTGTCAGGCAGTATGAAACCTTCTTAACTTGAGTTCATCTGTAAAGACCCTGTTTTGAAATGAGGGCAGTCACGGGTGTGGGTTAGGCCTTGAACGTGTCTCCCCCGCCCCCACTGGGTTGGGGGAGGCAGCCCGCAGGGCCTCGGTGTCTGTGCCCACGGGTACCTCTCGGCATCTGCTGACTCTCATGTCATCGTCTCAACACGCTCATCCTGGTGAGGTCATGACCTGCTCCAGAATACAGTCAGGACTCTGACCCCACCCCCAACCCACCCCCACCCAGCCCCGGTCCCGTGGCCCGGTTTGTCCTTAACGGTGCAACCCAGGCACGGCTATGCCCGCTGGCAGGACATCCAGAACGACCCGAGGTACATGATCCTCAATGAGCCCTTCAAGTCGGAGATCCACAAGGGCAACTACCTGGAGATGAAGAACAAGTTCCTGGCTCGCAGGTTCAAGGTCAGAGGTCACGGGGGGCAGGGGTGCAAGCAGGCTGGTTAAGGGGTTGGCAAGCAGGCCGTCCACGGAGGGGAGTCATTTAGTCAACATCTCATGGGGTGCTGGCTCCTTGCCCGGGGTCAGGCCCCTGGGCTCGGGGTGATGGGTGCGGCTTGGCGAGGGCTCCGGGGTGCCCGTGGTGAGATGAGGACGGACTGCTGGGTGCCAGGGTGTCCTTCCTCCCTCCTTTCTGTTCAGAGTCCGGGCAGGGGTGGTGCTGGTGGAGAAAGGGCCAGGCCCACGCTCAGTCGCCCCCTCTCCCTTGCCCTCTTCCTCCCCCTCCCCATCCCCCAGCTGCTGGAGCAGGCGCTGGTCATCGAGGAGCAGCTCCGGAGGGCCGCGTACCTCAACATGACCCAGGACCCCAACCACCCGGCCATGGCCCTCAACGCCCGCCTGGCCGAGGTGGAGTGCCTTGCCGAGAGCCACCAGCACCTGTCCAAGGAGTCGCTCGCTGGGAACAAGCCGGCCAACGCCGTCCTGCACAAGGGTGAGGCGCTCCCTCAGGCCCAGCCGCTGTCCTCCTGCCAGAGGGGGGCCTCCTGGCCAGAGATGCAGGCGCTGATGGGGGACCTGGGCCCAGGACAGAGCATCGGCCTGGAGGGCGGAGCCTCTTGGCCAGGATGGGCAAGTCCATCCCCCAGTCCCTGGAGCCCTGCCGATGTGCCTGGAATACGTGCTGTTGTCCTCGCCACCTCCTGGGTGGTGAGGGCTAGCACCCCATTTTAATGATGGGGACATGGACACTCAGGTCCTGGCCCAAGAGTTCCCGGGTTCAGACCTTTGATCCCCACCCCTCCTTCTCCAAACTTCAGGGAGCTCCAGACTGGTGGGCAAAGGGGCTCCCTGGGCTGCTCTGTCTGGGAGGGAGGGGTTTCCGGAGGCCTCTGTCTGTGGGCCCCCCACCCTGGCCCCGGCATGGTGGGGCTGCAGGCCTCCTGGGAGCCAGGAGGCGGGCTGAGGGCCTGGGAGGAACCCTGTGTTGGCTCAGAGGTCATGAGGGGAAGGTCATGGGGGGCAGTAACAGAGTGTGTGGTGCTGTGCCCAGTGCAGACCCGACCCCCCACCTCTGTAACGTGTGACCTGCCTCTTGCAGCCAGCCTGCCGGGCCACCTGCCCGACCCCCCACAGGAGAGGAGAGTCCAGCCTTTCTGGCCTCCCTCTCTACAGCCAGGGGCCCCTGGGAGCCGCTCTTTGGGGACCCCGTCTCCTCCCTGGTGGCGTGACCCTGCTTTGCAGGCCTGGGAGGGCTGGGCGAGGAGCGCCCCCTGGTGCCCGCGGCCCTGGGAGCTCAGTGACCACCTGTGAGAGACCTCGGCCCCGCGTCCCCCAGCCCGCGCCTCCCCCTCCCCCCGCAGTCCTGAACCAGCTGGAGGAGCTGCTGAGTGACATGAAGGCCGACGTGACCCGTCTGCCCTCCATGCTGTCCCGCATCCCGCCGGTGGCCGCCCGCCTGCAGATGTCGGAGCGCAGCATCCTGAGCCGCCTGACCAACCGGGCCGGCGACCCCACCACCCAGCAGGTCAGGGTCGGGGTGAGCCCTCATGCAGGCCGCACGCTGGGTGTGGGCGGGGGTCGGCCGGGCAGGACGGCGATGGCTAAACCCCAGTCCTTGCTCCAGGGTGCGTTCGGCTCCTCCCAGATGTACAACAGCGGCTTTGGGCCCAACTTCCGGGGCCCCGGACCGGGAGGGATCGTCAACTACAACCAGATGCCCCTGGGGCCTTACGTGACCGGTAGGTGCCGTCTGCTCAGGGCTACGTGCAAGGGTGCCCGTGGCCACCCCGGACGAGCCCAGGCTTTCTCCCCGCACAGATATCTAGCCGGCCCGCGGCTGCCCTCTCTCGCAGCGACGTTCCCAGCTGAGGTGAGGCTGCCCCTGCTCCGTCCTGTCCACCCCGCTCAGCTGCTGTTCAGGCCTGGCTGGAGGCAGCCTGTCCATGAGCTGGTCCCCCTGAGCATGCCGTCCTCGTGGCCTCTGGGGCTCCTGGGGTGTGGCGGAGCCCCCTGCCCCAGCCCCCTCTGCCCTGGGGTCCATCTCGGGGCCAGTGCATCTGCCCAGGCTTCCAGAAACTTCCCCGGGAGGCTGGGAAGGCAGGGCACAAAGGGGAACGAGCCTGTGTGCATATGTGTGTGTCTGCAGGAGTCGGGCCACTGCCGGCCTGAACTTGCCGCCTCCTCTCCGCTGCCCGGCTGAGTGTGGGGCGCAGACTCACCCCTCATCTCGCCCTGCTCCCTGCCCAGGGCTGGGAGGGTGGCTGGGGACAGGAGAGGGACCTTATCCAGTCCACCCGCCCCCCCAAGCCCATCTGTCCTGGCAGAACTGGCTTTAACGATGGGGACATGGACACTCAGGTCCTGGCCCAAGAGTTCTCGGGTTCAGACCTTTGACCCCCACCCACCTCCCCTTCTCCAAACTTCAGGAAACTCCAGACCGGTGGGCGGAGGGGCTCCCTGGCCTGCTCTGTCTGGGAGGGAGGGGGTTTCCTGAGGCCTCTGTCTGTGGGCCTCCCACCCTGGCCCTAGCATGGTGGGGGCTGCAGGCCTCCTGGGAGCCAGGAGACGGGCTGAGGGCCTGGGGGGAACCCCGTGTTGGCTCAGAGTTTCTGGCCTCCCTCTCTACAGCCAGGGGCCCCTGGGAGACGCTCTTTGGGGACCCCGTCTCCTCCCTGGCGGCGTGACCCTAGGAGTGGGGGGCTGGGGAGGGTGGGTTTCCAGCCTGGCTACCTCGGTGGGGGCTGCCGATTGCTGGGGCGCTCTCTGGCACTTGGGAGGTCTCGGCTGGGACCCCCCTCTGGTTATATAGCTGCTTGGGAGGGGCAGTGGGTGGGGCAGTGACAGAATGTGGGGTGCTGGGCCCCATGCAGACCCGACCCCCCACCTCTGTAACCGGGACCTGCCTCTTGCAGCCAGCCTGCCGGGCCACCGGCCCGACCCCCCAGGAGAGGAGAACTCCTGCCTTTAGAGGCGCCGTCGTCGCCACCGCGGCCGCCGGGGGACAGGAGGGAGCCTGCGTCGTGATGCCGTCACGTGCGGGCGGGGCCCGGGAGTGCCACCTCATCAGACCGAGTGCTCCACGCAGCGCCACCCCACACGCCGCGCCCGGCCACTGGCGGGCGCCGTGTGAGCGCGGACTTCGTTTATTTCACATCGTTTGCACTTTCCTATTGAGACTTGAACAGGTTTGTCTGATAAACGTTGAGTGGCGTCGGGAGGAGACTAACCAGCACACGTCTGTCTGTCTGTCGGTCAGCGGGCCCCGGATGGACGGATGGACGGATGGACGGAAGCTCCCGGAACACCCTGCAGCGTCTGCCCGGAGCTCTCGCGTGCCCCACCCTCCGTCCCGTCTGCACTGCCCTCCGCTCGGTCCCCGCCCACGGGCGGCCCCCAGTGCCAGGCCAGTCAGGATGGGGGCCTTCATTCCCCCTCCTGCCAGGGCTGGGGGTCGCCAGGGAGGAGGGGCCTCGGGGTGGGGTGGGGCTGTCAGTGTGTCCGTCCTGGGCTCTGTCAGCATCCTCGGAGCCCGGGGCCCCGTCCTGGGAGGCTGTCCCATCTCGAGGCCCCCGCTCCCCGTGGCTCATGGTCTGCAGATGCGGAGAAACCAGGAGCACAGCCCCCAGAGCACGGGCTTGTGCCTGGTTTTGTCCACGGAGAGGCCTCGGTCCAGGCACTAGTCATGGGCAGAGCCCCACGAGTCCCAGAGGCTCATTCCCGCAGGACCACGGTCCTGGACCCTCCACCGGCCGGTGGTGCCTGGAGCGGCCCAGACGTGGGGCCGGGGGTGGGCCGAGCCCGGGCCTGTCTGTCTGGGTAAGAATCCTGCTTGAGAGGCAGGTAGGCTGGGCCTGGGGTGGGGTGCCCCAGGGGCTTGGGCTCAGCTCCCGGGCCAGGACGGGGGCCGGGATCTGGAGGCTCACCTTGGGGACAGCAGGGTGATGGCCGGCCCCCACAGGCCCCAGGCGTCCTCACCTGTCAACGGCTCCCTCCGAGCCCTGGCGGGCTGAGCCCCTTCCATCATGGCAGCCCCCTCTCCCTCCTGATCAGACCCTCCAGCGCATGGCCCGCCTGGCAGTGAGCTGGGGTGCAGGGAGGGTCTGGAAGCAGGTTTCCAGGACACGCACACAGCCGCGGCCGGCCCGCTCTGGGGACGGGGGTCCATCCCAGCTCACCGCGGCTCGCCGGCACGCGCGTCCCCGGTCAGTGCTCCCTGCCACCGGCCCCTCCATCCAGGCCCCGAGGTGTCGCCTTTCTGTGGGCGCAGTGCCAGCCTCCCTGGCCCTGTGGACAGTCTGAGCATCAGGGTCTGCGTCCCTCGCCCCAGGCCTGTGGCCCCTCCTCCCGCCCTTCCTCCCCTCCACCCCCTCTGTCTCCCTGCCCTTCCCAGGCCTTGCCAGCGCCCCTGGGTCCTTCTCAGCAGGCCAGAGCCAGGCGCCCACAGTTGGCCCGGCCCCTGGCACTGCTGGGCGGGGAAAGGCTGGGGTCCCCAGGTCCGGTGCCCGGAGGAGCTTCTGCTGACTGCTTTGGGCGAGAAAAGGATCGTGAGAACGTTTTCTTCTTGGTTATCAGTTATCTCCCACCCGGAGCCGCTGCGTTGGCATCTGGGGGGGGCGGCGTTGGTTTTGCCGCTGGCAGAACGGGGTGGTCGGGGGCCAGGGGAACCCCGGTGCCGGGCTGCGGTTTTGTTATTATTTGAACCTGTGCCGCGCAGGCTTCTGTTGGGTCACCTCTGGGCCCCGGTCCCCGCCAGCATCTGCCGCTGGCTCCCAGCCAATGAGAGGGTGAGGGTTGGACTGACCGTGTTGGGGTGGGGGGAACCCCGTCAGGAGGCCCGCCCTGCCCGCCCGCCGCCTTCAGAAGCTCCTTTTGTTTTCTGCCGATCGTGACCGAGGTCCTGCTGATGCCCACAGCTGGCTGGGTGCCACCCCACTGGGGGTCCCTTTCCGGGGTCCCCTGCCCAGGCGGGGAGCTGAGATGGGTGACATCTCTGCCCTTGTTCCCGGGGTCCAGGTGCCAGGGCTCTTGTGGGCCCAAGGACTGGTGGAGAGGGGGGTTCGGGGCCCGTGGAGCGGGGTTTGGGCCCGGCCTCTGCCTGGGGTCTCCCCACTGTCCCTATGGCTGCCCCGTGCCCCCTGTCTCCACCGAGGAAGTCTGCGTCCCCGGAAGTTTACAGGTGGTGGTCTGTCGGCCCAACGTCACCGACGTCGTGTTTTAGGTTTCTTTCTGAGTTTGCAGGTTTTTTTTAAACAAAGTATTTTTTTAAGTACAATAACCCGTGAAGGGCCCGTCAGGTGTGTGTGTGTCCTGAACCGCCGGCCTCGAGGTGGGAGCCTGAGCCCCAGCCTGGAGATGAGGGGAGCTCCCCCCCGCTGGTCCCCGGCCCGGCTGGGGGGATCCCAGCAAGCGGGGGTGGGGGGGTCCCCAGCCAGGTGGGGGAGCGGAGCCCCTGTAAGAGATGGTGGCCTGTCCCGCCTTGGAGGACACGAGGGACGCTGGACAGACCGCCGCCGGCCGCCCCCTGCGCCTTGTGCTCCGTGTGTCTTGGTTTCTGCGTTTTAATAAACCCTTTGGGAAAAAGGACCGGCCTGTCTTTCCTGCGATTCTCATGACTCAGGAGGGGGTGGGGCTGGGAGCACGGGGAGCAGAGGGGGTGGGGGGATGGCGTGTTGCCTGAGAACTCCCACAGGGCTGAAGGGCTCCCTGGGAGAGAGGGGCACCCCAAGAAGTGTGTACATGAGGGGTGCCTAGCCCTCCCACCTGCACCCCTAAACACAACCCCCATTGCATCAGAGAAATACTGACCCCCCTGGACCCAACCCGTGTGTCCCCAGAGGGCACAGAGCCCCCCAGCAACCAGAGAGCGTGTAATGGCGGTGGGGGCACCCCCATTCCGGAATCACTCGGGAGAAATGGGGAGTGGTCTTGGTCCCCAATCTCTGCCTCTTCTCCCCGGGCCGTTTCTCCCAACCTGCCCTGGGCCTCAGGCTTCGGGGGGCCCCGTCTGCTGAATGGTGGCACCTTCCCCGCTCCCCCTGCCCGGCCCCGAGCCCCCCGAGCCCGGAAATGAGGGGAGCAGCAGGCGGGACGGCGGACCCACGGGCTCGAGTTTTATTGGTCATTCCATAAATACGTGTCGTCGGCGGAGGGGCGCGGTAGCTGGGGAGCCAGAGTCATTAAAAAACCGGAGAAGAAGCGATATTTACAAGACCAGCGAGGCCAGCGGGCCCCCCTCTGCCCGACCGGACGCGGGGGAGAGGAGGCGGGGCTCCGAGTGGCATCAACAAGCAAACCAACCCCAGCCCGTCCTGGGCCAGGTCCCCTGTAGGCGCTCCCGGGGGGTTGGGAGGTGGGGGGCAGTGCTCCACCTGTGCAGGGGCCGGGCCACGCCTGGGGGTCACCTGGCCCAGCTCCCCCCTTTCCTGGCTCTGACTTCCTCTCCCCATTCCAGCTCCCTCCTGGGCCGGGGCCTTGTCCCCCCGGAAGCAGAGGCCACCTCAGAACCAGGCCGGGCTAGGGCCGTTGCAGCCTCTGTGGACCCCTGGGCCCGGCCTCCAGGCGTGGCTGGTGGGCAGCAGCCTGCAGCTTGGGCCCCGGTGAGGGGTGGTCAGCGGGTGGCCAGGGACCGCGTGCAGGGGCCCAGCCACTGCCCCCCAGGAGGGTGGGCCTGGACAGAATGCCCCCCACCCCCCGGGGCCCGTCCTCAGAGCAGGATGCCCCCCGACCCCATAGGATGGGGAGTGGCACCAGCTGGCACCTTGGGGGGACCGGCGTGGCCCACTCTCCACACCCCCAGGGGAAGCTTTAGGGGACGAGCTGGAGAAGACCCCAAGGCCAGGCCTACGAGGAGGGAAGGTTCTAGACTCCAGGCTCCGCACAGAGGTCGGGAGTGGAGAGAGCTGTCCCCGCCCCCTCGTCTTTGCGGCTTTTCTCAAAGCCCGTTCCCAGCCTCAGCCCCGCCTGGATGCTGTGCCCGCCTCCTGGTGAGGGGGAGGGTGTGGGGGTGCCTGGGGGGCTGGCACACAGGGGCCCCTACAGAGCGGCTGGCACATCTGCGGAGCCTGGCTCCTGCCCCCCACATAGCGGCCAAGGCGGGGCCCGTCTCAGGACCGTGGGGCTGGGGCTCCTGGCTGCAGGCCCCCTCTTCCCCTCTCCCGTCCCCTCTGACCCAGGTTGGGCTGCAAGGGGCTGACAGCCTGTGTGTCCTGCCTTCGTCCCTGTCCCCGACCTGCTCCAGGCTGGGGAGTGGTGTGGAGTGACACCCCCATGGTCACGGAGTCGGGGGTGGGGTCCCAGGTTGGCACTGCTGTCCAGGTCGCAAGCTCTGAGCAGGGAGATGCTTAGCGCCCCAAGACAGAGCACCTCAACCCCGCCTGATCCGAAGCCTTGCAGGGCACCTCCCCAGGGAGAGTTTGCGGGGGTCATTCCTCGGCTGTGGGGGCTGCTGCTAGGGGTACAAGGCCTCCGGTCCCAGGCACAGACAGAGGACCCCAGGGGCCCCGGGAAGGGCCGTCCTCTGCAGACGCTGAGGCTCCTCTCTGCGCGTGGTCAGCAGCCACAGCCCCGCCCACCACGCACGGCCTTGGGGCCTCCCGGGGCCAGGACAGAGGGCAGCGGCTGGGTGTCTGGCAGGGAGGGCAACGAGCTTGAAATCAGACCCCCAAACTGCTTGTGGGCCCCAAACTGTAGAGCCAGCTCCCCCTGGATTCCGACCCTACCAGCCAGGGAGGAGGTGGGGGGCAGGACAGCACAGAAGGCCCCCGAGACCCCCTGGGGCAGGGGTGGGAAGCAGCTGGGTCAGAGGGAGACCCCTGGGGAGGCCCAGCCCAGCACCCAGGACCCTGTGGAGGGGCTCCAGGAGGACCAGGCCCGGGGTCCTCCTTCCCCCCCATCCCACAAACGCCAGCGGGGTTCTAGGCAGAGGAGAGCCGGCCTGCCTGCCCCGCCCCTGGTCCAGCCTGGCCTGGGCTTGGGGAGGCTCCGGAGAGGCCCGGTGGGGAGGTGCAGTCTGGGGGGGACCCCTGCCCGGCCTCCTAAGGATCGGGGCGTCCCGGCGGGATGTGGGCGGTGTGTCCTAGCAGCGGCTTCTGAGGTGTCTCCCCGGGCATCCGGGGGGGCTTTCTCTGTGAGGCGAACCACGTTCATGACTTGGCTTCAAGCGGAAGCGGGGGTGAGCACACACGGGGGGGAGGGTGGCGGCCGGCGGCCCTAGGACCGGTAGTCCTTCTTGCTGTAGGGCTTGTTGCCCAGGATGCTGTCGATCTCGTGGACGATGGAGGAGGACAGCTTGGGGAGGACCTGCGGGAGGGACAGAGCCGGTCAGATCCCGCCACGCCCCTGCCTGCGGGGGAGGCGGCAGACGGGCCACGCTGCTCTCCATTCCAGAAGGTTCTGGCAGAGAGGAGGTCCGCCCTGGGGTGTGCATCGCCCCTCCAACGCCAGAGAGCTCCAGAACCTTCCTGGAGGCGCCCAGGGCAGCCTCCAGGGTCAGACCCCGATGGCCACACCCCAAACTGCCTTCCTCGCCTTCCCCACCTCACCCTTCCCTGCACCGAACCCAGGGGCGCCTGACTTGCCCCCCTCACCTCCAGTCTGTGGGTCAGGCCTGTGGGCTCACCTTCCAAACACCCAGGTGTGCCCGCCTCTCCCATCTCCTCCACTGCTGTCACCCCACTCCGCTGTCACCTCCCAGCACCTCTTTCTGCTCCCCTCTTCCCTCCACTCAGCCGCCAGAGAGAGGGGGTCACTCTTAGGACCAAAGTCAGACGGAGCCCCTACTCTCCTGGACCACAGGGCTCCCAGGCAGCTTACTCACCCCTCACTCCTGGGCCGCCCCTTACTCCCGCCTCGCCCCTCCTCACTCCTGCCCGGCTCCTGGGCCCTCCCAGCCTGGCCTTTCACCAGCGGTCCCCGCTGCCTGCTCCTTCTTTCCTATTTGCACGGCCCACACCTCCCCCTGGGGCCTTTGCCCACATGTCCCTTTGTCCCCAGCCCACCCTGGCAGCCCCTGCGCCCTGGGCCCATGGCTCCGCCTCCCTCAGACTCCTCCCTCATAGCGCACATCCAACGCCCACTCCGACTCCCTCACACCTCCACTCAGGGCTTGCTATCCGTTCTGTTCACCGGCTCTTCCAGACCCGGCTCTTGGGAGGGTCGCTGACGGAGCCCACGTGCCTCACACAGGGCCGGGCACGTAGCCGGTGCTCAGCCAGTACCTGCCGGCTCCCCGAACACCGATGGGGCCCGCTCACCTGTATGGCTCCGATGTTCTCCATCAGCTGGTCGGTGCTGGACGCGCCCAGGAGCACGGAGCTGACGCCCTCGTTCCTCAGGCACCAGGCTGGGGGCAGCGAGACAGAGGTGAGGACACAGCCGGGCAGGCGCCCGTCTGGTTCTGCCCGCCCTCGCTGGCAGGAGACACCCAGGCGGAGCCGGCGGGCTGGGAGGGACCTGGCAGGACCAGTGCTCAGCCGTGCCGGTGGGTCCTGGGGGAGACTTGGCATAGACCACCCCAGGGGGAGAGGTGGACCATGTGCTCAGGGACCCCCCCTTTTCCCTGTGAATGTGGGACCCCCCATTATCCATGGCTGGCTCAGAAAGGGGCTGGCCCTGGCTAAAGGGACTCCTGACATCTTCCAACGCTGCCCCCAAACCTCAGCCTATTAGCTGTGGCCACGCCTGCCTCCAGCTGTTAGCTATGGCCACGCCCACCCCAGCGGTTACCTATGGCCACGCCTGTCCCAGCTGTTACCTATGACCACGCC
>JAAGEH010000446.1:835297-848545 GCA_011751065.1 Lasiurus cinereus | reverse complement strand
GTTACCTATGGCCACACCTGTCCAGCAGTTACCTATGGCCATGCCTGTCCCAGCGGTTACCTATGGCCACACCTGTCCTAGCGGTTACCTATGGCCATGCCTGTCCAGCGGTTACCTATGGCCACACCTGTCCCAGCGGTTACCTATGGCCATGCCTGTCCAGTGGTTACCTATGGCCAGCTGCGGGAGGGTGCAGCCCAGGCGCTCGGCGATGGCCTGCAGCTCCTTCAGCTTGGCCTGCTGGCGCCGGCCCTCCTCACTCAGGATCTTGTCCTTCAGCCACTGGTAGCCCTGGCGGGAGGGAAGAACATGCCCAGGTGAGGGCAGGTCACCTGGCCTCTGTGAGCCGGTGGCTGGGGACGGGAGTCAGGGCAGCTGCCCCTCTTGGCCAGTGGAAGTGTGGGCCACTGCTCTCAGGGAGCTGAGGGGGCCCGTGACCCAGGACAGGGGGGACCCGCGGACCTCCCTCTCCCAGGAGGCTGGCATCCGGAGGTGCTGCGGGCTTGGGTCTGGCACGGAGGGGGTGTGGCCTCCCTGCCCCACTCCCAGGGGCACAGTGTCCTGCAGGGGCCCCGGGCCTTGCAGCGCGCTGGGGAGGAGCGAGGCGGGCAGGCCATCTGCCCTGGAACCTGGGGCTGGGAGGTCGGGGCTGGACCTGCCCCGGCCCGGCAGCCTTCCTCTGGAGCCCCTCTCTGGGGTGTGCCTGTGGGACTCGTCCTGGGAGTCACCTCTGAGTGACACCTGAGGCAGCTGTGCAGCCCGGGCTCTGAGCTCAGCCCAGATCAGGGGTGTGTGTGCGTGTGCCTGCATGTGCATGTATGTGTGTGCATGGGGGGCATCCCAAAGGCACATGTGGACCCAGCCCAGGTTGTGAATGTGGAACCAAGGAGGGTGCTAAGGGGTGCAGGGGAGTGGAGGCACGTCTTCGCTGGGCATGCCCATGGGTGGGCAGCTGTTCTAGCCCCGGCTCAGGCCAGGCCGGGCCCGGTTCCCACAGCCCACACCACCTGCAGGCCGGGGTCCGGGGCCCGGGGAAGGGTGCCCGGCACCAAGGCAGTCGTCCCTGAGGCCTCACCTCGACAAAATGCCCATCCCTGGCCCGTCCCCTCCCCTGGCCCGACCCCTCCTGACCTTCAAGGAGGCTCTGGAGTAGGGCGGGATGCCGCTGTCGTACTTTCCAGAGACGATGCCGCAGGCCAGAGGGGACCAGGTCATGGCACCCACTCCTGCAGGAGGACAGCCAGGTGAGGTCATGCCCTGGGCCTCCAGGTGGGGTGGGGGTGGTGGGGGAGAGGGCTGTGCAGGGCAGGGCAGGGGCTGGGGGCTGGGGAGCGGGCTGTGCAGGGCGGAGCCGGGGCGGGGCCTGGGAGCGGGCTGGCAGGCGGGTGCCCACCGATCTTGTGGAAGAGCTCGGGCAGCTGCACCTCCACCTTCTCGCGCTGGAACATGTGGTACTCGGCCTGCTCGCAGATGGGCGGGATCAGGTTGAACTGCCGGGCCACCGAGTAGGCTTCCTGAGGACGCGGAGGGGCACGTTGGGGGCTGCCCGGGCAGCAGGGAGGACGCGCGGGCACCCCGGGGAAGGACTGCCACCTGCCCCTCCCGCTCAGCCGTCCTGGGCACCTGTGGGCCCGGCCTAAGCTGGGGAAGGGGTGGCTGACGGGACTGAGGGACCTGGCCTCTGGCACTCCTGGCCAGGCGGCCTTGGGCAAGGGGCTCACCCCCCGGGACTCAGTTTCCCCCTCTGTCACGAGGGTCAAAGGCGCAGTGGCGTTGGCAGCCCTGGGACGGTGCCCGCCCGCTGTGTGGCTACTGCTTTGGGGGAGGGCACGGGCAGAGACTGCTCGGTCAGGAGGGAGAGTGGCCGCCTGCCCATTCCTGGAACTCGGAGCTGAAGGCCTCAATCTGCAGACCAGGCGGTGGTGAGCCAGGGCTGAGGTCCTCGGGCCCCGGGGAGGCCCTGCGTGCCAGCCTGGGAGGCCCTTTCCCTCCCCGAGCGAGACTCAGTTTTCCTGTCTGTGAAATGGGGAGAAGGTGCTGATTGCTCCTTGGTGCCGGGGGGCCGCCAGGGCTGCGTTTAACCACAAACGAACACCCTGCTTCGTTCCTCTGATGTCTGGGCTCTAACAAAACCCAACCCGGGAGCACCCAGGGGTGGGAGCTCAGGGAAGGGCAGGGGAAGGACTGAAGCTGGGCGGGGCCTCGAGGCCAGGGCTGTGGGTCAGTCTGAGAGGGAAGACGGTCCCCTGGCCTCCAGCCTCCAGCTCCCGCCCCCTCCCATTCAGGTGCCCGCTTTTGAGGAGGCACCTGGCGCCCTGGGCCTTGGCAGCTCCCATGGAAGGAAAGATGGCGAAGGGATGCTTTCCTGGGATGCGGGCGGGGGAAGGGCATGGCTTAGGAGGTGGAGGGTGGAGCCCCAACGGCCCCCCACATCCTGAGGCCGCCCGGGCTCGGACGGCACGGCCTGGGCGTGCACCGCAGCCCGAGCTGTGTGGCCTCGGGTGTGTTACTTAGCCTCTCTGGGCCCCACGTGCACAGCTGAGAACAGGGCGCGGCAGCACCTGCCCCCGGGCCTTTGCGGGGGTGAAACAGAAGTTAGGCCTCGTGATACCCTTCAGTCTTTTTTTTTTTTTAAAATAAAAAGAAAGGTGTTGCCGAAACCGGTGTGGCTCAGTGGATAAAGCGTCGGCCTGTGGACTGAAGGGTCCGGGTTCGATTCCGGTCAGGGGCATGTATCTTGGTTGCTGGCACGTCCCCTGTGGGGGGCGTGCAAGAGGCAGCTGATCGATGTCTCTCTCTCATCGATGTTTCTGACTCTCTATTCCTCTCCCTTCCTCTCTGTAAAAAATCAATAAAATATATTTAAAAAAAAAGGTGTTTTTTAAAACTGATCTTAGGAAGCAGATGAGGGGGAGAAGGAGAGAGAGAGGTGGGGGGAGGGAGGGAGAGAGATGGAAGCGGGGGGATTGGCTGTGTCTGCCCGTCTTGGTACACAGGACGAGCCCCTCCCCCCAGCCAGGGCACAGAACCCCTAAATCTACCGGCACCTGGAAGAGCCGAAAGCTCGGTGCCCGGGCCCCGGGGCTGTCTCCGGAGCTTGGCACCTGCTCCCAGGCCATCCCCAGACCAGGTTCCTGGGGGGCCGCCCTAGCAGGCCTGAGCCCAAGAGGGGGAGCCCCATCTTCACCCAGGTCAGTGCCACCCGGTGCTGTGCCGAGACCAGGTCCCCTCAAGGCCTGCCGCCACGACCGCCGCACCTCACACACCCGTGCCACTGGGACCCACGGCCCAGAACCCGCAGAGCCCCCACAGAGCGGGCGGGAGCCACGCCGGGCACCCCCCCCACTTCCCCGCGCCCTGAGGCCGCCATACCATGATCTCCATGGAGCTCCAGCGCGACGTGCCCCAGTACATGGCCATCCCCTGGTTGATGACGTGGGTCATGGCGCGCACGGTCTCTGTCGGGGGAGAAGGAGAGGCTGCAGGTTGGGGGTGGCCGGGGCGCGGGGCCCAGCGGGGCACATTCTGCAAACACAGGGGCGCCGGAGCGGGGACAGGGCGTTGCAACGATGTCTTGCAAGCACTGTATTCCCGGCTCCCAGGTCGGGGTGGCGGGGGGTCCGGGGTGGCAGGAAAGCGTGAACCTTCTCCAAGCAACTGGTCTTTAAAAAATAAAATAAAATCCTCGCCCGAGGCTATTTTCCATGAATTTGTGGAGAGAGCGGGAGAGAGAGGGACAGACAGAGAGACACATATCCATGGGTCGCCTCCTGCACCTGCCCTGACCAGGGCTCGAGCCGGGGAGAAGCCTGCAACCGAGGTCCATGCCCGTGACCAGAATGGAACCCGGGACCCTTCTGTCTATAGGTCGACGCTCTACCCACGGAGCCAGACCGACCAGGGCCCAGCAATGGGTCTTGACAATGACCCCCCCCCCAGGCACAGGCCTCCTGGGGTCTCTGGGAGAAGGGCTGTGGGTGGACTGGGTGTTTCCCGTCAGTTAGAGGGGCTGTTGGGGGAGACAGAAGGACGTGATGCCGTTTAGAGAGTTCTCAGCCCCACAGAACAGGCAGGACAAGGTCACAGCCAAGCAGGCAGAGGCCATGGAGGCAGACGCAGTGTCTGCCTGAGGCTGGGCGGCTGCGTGGGCTCCTCCCACTCTTGGGGGTGCGGGGGCGGGGCGGGACTGTGGGATGGGAGGGCGGAGTGACCGTGGCATCTGCAGGGACAGGGCGCAGGGCCCTGGGTGGCCCGGAAGAGCTAGGGGAGGCATGGGCAGTCCCTCTGGGCCAGCCCCCCGCTTCTCCTGCCAGCCCCGTCCCAGGCTGGAGCGTGTCCTGGCACAGGGCGGTGGAGGCTGCTGCTCCTGGCGCTGGGGGGCGTGGGGGGGTCTGGGTGGCCTCCTGGGGAGGCCCAGGGCTGCAGCGGGACGTCAAGGTCCGTCAAGGTTGCCACTGAAGACCGGGCAGGGAGAACCCCGTGTCCTAGTGTCCTAGGACCTCAGCCGCTGAGCCGGCCTTCCCTTTAAATGGGGGACCCCCACCCCCTCGGACTCCCCCCGAGGCTCAGGAGAGGCTCTGGGAAGGGAAACCCGCGGCTTTCAGCTAGTGGTCGGAGGGATGTTGTCGTTTTGGAAACAGAACTTGGCCTCCTCACATTTTCCAGCTTCCAGCGTCTCAGTGTTGGGGGGCGGGGGGATGGGGGGAGCCGCTCCCCAGATGTCTCCCAGGCCCCATACAGTGCTTGCAAGTCCGCCTGCCCCAGGCAGCGTGGGAGGGGAGCTGATAACAAGTGTTTCTAAGACAAAGCGTGACACGGCCCCAGCCCCCACCCCTTTCTGCAGAAGCCTGTGGTGTGGGGCTCCTGGGGGGCGGTCTCCGTGGGCGCGGAGCCCCCTCAAAACGCACACCTGGGCTTCCGCACCTGCAGGCCGAGCCCTGTCCTCCTCCTACTCCCCCCTCATCCCAGGGAGCGGAGCGGGCCCCCAGGGGCTGCCCTTTGCTGACACCGGTCGGTCGTCATGAAGGACAGGGTGTCTGTTAGAGGGCTCGAGGGTCCCACATCCGCGCCCTGAGCCCCGGGCCGGCCGGGCGCCCCATCGGCTCTTTAGAAACACTCTCGGGACCTGTAGCCATGCAGTGCGCGCGCCCCTGCCTCCCAGCCAAGGCGCAGGCCGCATGCCGGAGCAGAGAGCTGGGCCCGACCCCCGCCTGGCCCGGCAGCTCCTCCCATGCAGAGGCCGGGCCCCCGAGCCTGGGGTCAAGGCCACGCGGTAGCCCCAGAGCCTGTGGTGGCGGGTGCCCTGGGCCAGAGCTGCTGGCTTCCTGGAGAGTCCCGGGCGGTGGCAGGTGGGCATGGAGCTCACACCCGGGACCACAGTGCTCTCCCACGGACCGTGGCGCCCTGCCCTCTGCCCAAGGGGGGTGTCACAGGGACAGTGGGGCCCTGTCCTTCGCCTCAATATTTAATGCCGTCGAACGAATCCTTGCAGCGGCTGCCAAGACCCCTGGCACCCCCTGCCGTGTCACAAATAATACATGGGAGGGGTCAGGTGGCAGTGCCAGTTGGCAGGCAGGAACCCTGCCGCCGTGGAACTCAGCCCGTGGTGCGGGGTCCTGGGCCCTGAGCGTGGGGGGCGGGGGGCGGGCAGGGGCCACACGGGGTCAGAGCTGCCCGGGTCTCAAGTGTCCTGGCTCGCGAGGGGGTGCTTCCAGGGGGACAATGTTCCCTTCCAGTGGGGGGGCCCAGGCCACACAGCAAGCGGTGAGTGGCAGGCAGGTGGCCAGCCCTGCCAGGGACACGAGCGCCAGGCCCGCCTGGACGCTCACGGAGCGGCCAGCGTGCTGGGGGTGGGCGGTGGGCAGCTCGCATTGAGGTCATTGCTTCTGGTCGGGGCTGGAGCTTAGCAAGCGTGAATTCTGGAGAAGGTACGACTTGTGGGGGCCACATACTCGGGGACCCCCGATGTGTTTGCTCCGGTGTGGTTGCTCCGGGCCTCCCCTCTCCTCCCCCCAGCCCACCCAGCGTCCAGGTTGAAGGCCCTGATGGCGGCAGCATCCCCCAATCGGGAGGGGCCCTGTGGCCCCCCCAGGACCTCAGCACGGCCAGGCGGGGGCGGGGCATGCATGGAGGGCGGCAGAATGAAGGACAGCGGCCGGCGGGTGGGGCTCCCCCACCCCTGGCAGGGAGTCGGGCCCTGGTTCCCTGGTGCATTTTATGGAGAAGTTTGCCCTCGGGGGAGCGCCGCGTACATGAAGCCACTGCCTCATAAAATGCAGGCGGACACAGGCCGGCGGCCGGGCCAGGGCACTGGGTACCTTCTATGATGAATGTCCGGGACTTGGAGCAACTAAATGGGTCCCCTGGTGATAAAAGAGATTTAAAGAGACCAGAGTTGACAGCTGTGGGAACACGGGAGGCGTGGGATGACGAAGGGCGCGGGAGGGAGGCACAAATCACGTCCGCAGGACACGCACCGAAAGGCCCACGCGCATATATATACACACACACACACACACACACATGCCTGCGCGCACGGTGCGTGTATATATACACAGGCGTGTCAACAAATGAAGGAAAGATAACGGAAGACGACCGACTTCCCCGAGTCCCCGCAGCAGGAAAGCAGGTGAGAAAGGTCCGCAGCAGGAGGTGGGGTGCCGGGAAGGGTAGGGGGAGGCGGGAGAATGTGAAGGCCCGAGAAACCCAAACCGCTTTGCGAAGCCCCGGCATCCTTTCTCCTTGGAGGGACCCAGCGGAAGAGCGGAGGCGGCGGGGAAGGTGATGGAGAGGAGGGAACGGGTGACCCCAAAAGAGCCGCAAACTCTGAGCAGCCGGGAGGAGAGAGCATGCCGCAGCCCTGAGCCTGGGACGGGGACCTGGGGTGGATCGGCGTGGACCCCGGTGTGCCAGGTGCCCCGGCTGTGGGGGTTGGGGTCGGGAGGAGCCCGGGGCTGAGCTCAGGCTTCCCTGCCTGCTCTCTGCACCCCAAAGGCCTGGCCTCCTCTCCCCGCCGGCCTGAGTGCCCAGCGGGGCCTGGGCTGAGGCCCTCAAGCCCCAGGCGGGGACTCCGGGGCCAGCCGGTGGAGGACCCACCTTCCATGGGCGTGTTGGGGTCCGGGCGGTTGGCAAACACCACGTCCACATACTCGAGCTGCAGCCGCTCCAGGGAGGCCTTCAGACCTGGGGGAGGGGTGGGGTGGAGGGATGGTCACAGGCTGCCCAGGCCGGGGCAGGAGCGGGGGGAAGGGACGAGGTGGGCGGCTGGGGGTCGTGGAGGCCAGGGGAGGAAGCCAAGTCCTGGGTGGGATGGGGGGAGACCGTCCCAGATCTCCCCTGGCCCGTGGGGTGACACGGAGGGCAGGCAGGTCATGTGGCGTCCCCCGCACCCAAGGCCGACTGAACCGCACCAGCCGTGACCCTGCACCCGGCAGGGGTCAGAGTAGAGCTGGAGTGGGTGCGGGGCTGGGGGCAGGGGTGGCCAGGCCCCCCGTCCTCGGGCTGTTACCGATGGCCGTGGCCGTGGATAGAAAAGGCGGGGAGACACTGAGAATACAGAAGATGGCCCCGCTAGCTGCCCATCCCTGTGCTCCAGGTGCTGGGCCCCTGGCCTGCTGCTCCCCATTCCCAGGGCCCCCAAGACGGTGCTCTCCCTGAGCTGGGCCAGAGCCTGGGGAAGTGACGCCCCTCGCTCTGATCAGCACTGAATGGAAGCCCGGCCGTCTGCGTCCTGCCAGAGGCACCCCGTCCATGCAGGGCGACAGGCCCCACCCTGCCCACACCCTGCCCCTCCCTGGGGACCCGGATGGGGGCGGGAGCTCCAGTGTCCCCAGGCCGGGGCCTGTGCTGACCGGGAGGGGTGGGTGTCACCCTCAGTGTGGCGCCCAGGGAGGACTCTGGGGCGCAGGGCCCTCACCTTCGATGATGTGCTTCCGGGAGAGGCCTCGCTCAGTCTCCGCTCTGAAAAACAGGCCGCCGGTGAGGGTGCAGGCGGCGCGAGTGTCTGGCAAAGGCAGGTCGGCATGCGGCACGGGGGGTGGGAACCAGGAGGCCACAGGGGCCCCCCCCACAGGCGTGGTAGGGGGCAGGGCGGGGGAGAGGCCCAGGCTGCTCCTGGCCGCCCTGGGGAGGGGGTGGCTGTGGGGGGGAGGGAGTTCCTGTTTGCCTTCTGCTTGGCATGGATTTTTTAAAAAAGATGAAGAATGAGCCGAGACCGGTGTGGCTCAGTGGATAGAGCGTTGGCTTTCGGACTGAAAGGTCCCAGGTTCGATTCTGGTCGTGGGCATGTACCTTGCTTGCAGGCACATCCCCAGTAGGGGGCATGTAGGAGGCGGCTGATCGATGTCTCTCTCTCATCGATGTTTCCAACTCTCTATCCCTCTCCCTTCCTCTCTGTAAAAAATCAATAAAATATATTTAAAAAAAAAAAAAAAGAATGAACCATGTCCGGGTCAGGGCACAGGCCCGGGTTTCGGGCTCGATCCCTGGTGGGGGGCGTGCAGGAGGCAGCCGATCCACGACTCTCTCTCATCACTGTTGTTTCTCTCTCTCCCTCTCCCTCCTCTCTGACATCCACAAACACCTATTTTACAGAATGAGCCGTATTGTAATTCTCACGAAGCCGGCTCCGTCCACCCCCAGCGAGGACAGGGGTGACTCCCGGAGGTGGGGGCGGGAGTGTGTGCTGGGGCTCAGGGATGGCGGGGGGACTGGGGCAGTTCACCCATGGTCTGTTCCCCAGGATTTTTAGAGCGCTGCCTCTGTGGCCAGCAGAAGAGGACAAACCCACAAACATAAACCTCCAAGCCAAACGCGGTTTGCATGAAAGGCGGACGCAGCCGAAGCCGCTGTTCGGGAACGTGACCTCCCTCCGCAGGGACGGGCGCCAGCCAGGGCAGACGGCGGTGGCACCGGGAGACTGAGCGGCCAGGGCCTGGCTCCTGCCTCCCCCGCCACCCCCGGGAGCCGCCTCAGGCAGGGAGCAGGCGGGGCTGGGCTGCGGGCGCTGGGCCTGTGGCCGGAGCGTCACCTACTTTCCTCCCCAGAAGATCTTGGTGGTGATGACCAGGCTGGACCGTCTGTGGACAGAGCAGGAGGAGGGGCGTCACTGCACGTGGTCCCTGGGGGCCCGCCCACCCTGCTCATCGGGGACCGCTGGGTGAAATGGGGTGTCCACCCATCTGTCAACGTCCTCGCTGTGTCGGGCCTGGACCCTGGGCTCCGCGTGGTGACAGGAGGGCGCCCGTGGATATAACTGACCACGTGGATGCAATTCCCGACCTGGACCCACGGGTCAGGCAGGGGGCCCAGGGAGGCGCCCAGAGGAGGGGCACGTTTGGTGGAGGGGTCTCGGGAGGATGAGGGGGCACAGCTCAGGGGACGGGAGCAGGTTGAGAGAGGGGTGGGGCCGGGGCCTCGGAAGGCTGAGGGGCCAAGGGTGCCAGGAGCCCAGGACGGAAGGACCCGGGTCCTGGTGTACAGGACCTCCAGAAGCTGCTGCAAAGCCTGCCTCCCCTCCCGGCCCCACCTGCATGGCTGATGCCCCACCTCAGCGCATCTTTGTGGCTCTAACTGTCCCAAAGGAAGTCCCTCCTGACACGGTGGCAGGAGAGCTGTAGGGGTGCTGGCTGGGGCCTTTTAGGGAGGGAGGCTGGAGCTCGGGGGGCTCGAATGCTGGTGGGGGTGCTGAGAGCCGGGGATGGGGCGTGGGAAGGTACGCTGTTTTCCTGCTTTAAGTCTCCCTGAGCCAAACGGGGCCCTGTCCTGAAGGGGTGGGGATGGGTGAGTGACCCTGAGGCTGTGCCCGCCCCCAGGGCCGCTCGGGACACAGCTCCCCAAAGCCACAAGTTCAGGCACAGCTTCCCTGCCGGTGGGGCGGTGACCCCAATTCTCCTGTCTCTTCCTGAGACACACTCGGGGGCTTGCTACTGTGAGCGATCTCCTTTCCTTGGGATCCAGGAGGGACTTCCTTGGGGATCAGTTAGAGGCACAAAGAGGCACTGTGGTGGGGCGTCAGCCGTGCAGGTGGGACAGAGGTAGGGGGTGGGGCGGGCTTTGCAGCAGCTTCTGGAGGTCCTGGACACCAGGCTGCTGGGGCTCGGCTGTGTCTGCCCGGATGGAGCCTGGGCTGCGGCTGGGGCTCCTGACCTGCTCCCGGGGCCCAGCTCAGGGGGTGCGGGTCCTGAGGTGAAGGCGGTCTCAGGAGCCACCACTTCCCCGGTGAGTGGGCTGTGAAGGCCCGGCCTGGGCTGGGGGGTGTCTGAGCCTGGGGTCCCTGTCGGGGGACTGCACCCTCTCCTCTCGTACCCAGGGCCGCCGGAAGTTCCCATGGCCAGCTCTGCTCGGCCTCACCCCCTCCACCTTGCCCCGGGACCCTGGCCCTCTGCACCCTGGTCATGGGGAGGGCAGATGGGTGTGCGGGCCCCCACTGGCTCCCTCCCCAGCAGAGACACCAGGGAGAACGGAATTTGGCACCCCGCCTCCCCACAGCCCCTGGCTCCTGGGGGCGGCCACCCCCAGTGGGACCCTCGCTCCCGGGAAAAAGCTCGGGGACATCCTTCCCTCCCCATGAGAGGGCTGCTGGGATGTGCAGGTCCGAGAGAGACGGCGATGAGACCCCTGGCACCAGGCCAGGGCAGCGGGACCAGCCACGCTCGCCCACCCAACTCCAGCCCCAGCTCGCCGCCCCTCACGGAGCCCCTCCCCCCCGCTCCCCCAAGCTCTCCTCCCCCGCCCCCACGTGGGCCCAAACACCGACCACAGAGAGAGCAGGCATACCTCCATCCCTTCTTCTTAATGATGTTCCCGAGCACCACCTCCGCCCTGCGGAGAAGGCCAGACACGGAGGTTTCAGCACGGCGCCCAGAAGCCCCGCCCACCGCGATGGCCGGCCGCGGGTCCCCGGGGGAGAGGTCGTGGGCCAGGAGCCCGCAGGCCCGTGGCTCCGGCAGCTCCTCCAGGGACAGGCGTGGCTGCTGCCCCACGAGGGGGCGTGGCAGTGTCCCTGCGCCTGGCCGGGCGGCCGGCCTCTGGCCCTCGCGGGAGGGAGCCGAAGTCCCGTAGGAACGGCCAGCCGCCCCCGGCTCCTTGGCCATGGCCGTTCACCGGGAAAACACCTGCCACGTGACCTGGCCCAGTTTCCAGACAAGAAGGTTTTTCTGTGTGTGTGTGTGTGTGTGTGTGTGTGTTAATCCTCACTCCAGGATATTTTTCCCAATGATTTTTAGTGAGTGGACGGCAGGAGGGAGAGAAAGGGGGGAGAGAGAGAGAGAGAGAGAGAGAGAGAGAGAGAGAGAGACATGTCGATGTGAGAGAGACACACTCACTAGTTGCCTTCTACCCAGGCCCCACCCAGGCCAGGGATGGACCTGCCCCCCAGGGATGTGCCCTGGACTGGAAATCGAACCCAAGACCCTTTGGGGTGTGGGCGGCCCTCTAACCACTGAGACACCACTGCGGCCAGGGCCAGACAGGTATGTTTTTAAAAGTTAAATTATTCATTGCCGAAACCGGTGTGGCTCAGTGGAGAGAGCATCAGCTTGAGGACTGAAAGGTCTCAGGTTCGATTCCGGTCCAGGGCATGTACCTTAGTTGCGGGCACATCCCCAGTGGAGGGTGTGCAGGAGGCGGCTGATCGATGTTTCTAGCTCTCTATCCCTCTCCCTTCCTCTCTGTAAAAAATCAATAAAACATATTTTAAAAAAAAAAGTTAAATTATTCCACTTGTTTGCAGAGACAACAGACAGGGACTCAGCGCCAGGGCGGGGTTCTGGCAGAGCACCAGCAGGTGTGCGTGTGTGTGTGCATGTGCACGTGTGTGCATGTGTGTGTGTGCACGTGTGTGCGTATATGTGGGTGCCCCTCTGGTCTCCTGCGTTCGGATGAGAGACAGACGCCCTGCTGGCCCTGTCCGCTCCGTTTGGCGGCCCTCGGGGCCTGCACCAAACTCGGGCCCCGGCCTCCTGGGCGCTGCTCCGGCCCGTGCGGCGCGGCTGTGATGGACTCGCGACTTTAGCTTTTGCCTTTGAAGGGCGTTTTGCTCGCAGCAGAGTGCTGCCTGAGTGGAAGCAGCAGGGAGGGCCGCCAGCGCGCCCCCCACAGAAAGGCTGAGTCACACACTCGGCAGGGATGGCTCTCGCCGGCAGGCTGCTTGGCAGAGCCTCAAGCTCTCCGCTCGCGCCAGGCTGCTCGGGAAGGCACTCAGCCGCGGCCGCCTCTCCTCCTGGCCCCGCTTGCGGGACAAAGGTCAGGAAAGGACGGAGAGGAAGGCAGCGTGCGCCTGGCTCACAGGCACCGAGACAGCCAGCCAAAGCCGCCGCCCGCGGCCGTGGGCTCGGTAAGGTCGGCGCCCACCGGCGGGGCACAGACTCCCTGTAGCTCTGGGGAGCGCCCGAATTAGCATCCGCGCGAGAGCGGGGGACGCAGCAAGCTAGCCACTGGCCCCTGGTTAGCAAGAGGGACGGGGCCGGCCCCCCGCCCGCTGGAGCCGCCTGGCAGCCCCTGCCGGCCTGTCCCTGGGGGCAGCGCCCGCTTCCCCGTGTGGGTGGCTGCGGGCACCGAGGCCCTGCAGGGGGGAGGGGGCAGGTTCAGAGGCCGGGGGTGGGTGGGTGGAGGGCAGGACGGGGGCGGTGGCTCAGGGGCAGCTGCTCCCCGAGTCCTTGGCTCGGGGCGTGCTAGTCCCGATGCCCCGCCCGGCATCCCTTCAGCGGGCGTGGGGGTGACAGGGTGGCCGCCGCCGTGCAGTGTGACAGGGGCTGGCCATCGGCAGGAGGCGGCCCAGAGCCGCCCCGGAGCCCTGGCGCAGGGCAGGTGCCGGCGATGGCACGGCCTTCGCATTGGGCCCCCCACCTCTGACCTCAGGCGGCCTCGCGGTGCTGGGCCGCGGCTGCCGGTTTGGAGGGAGCGGCTGACGGGGGTGGGGGGAAGCTGGGGGTCCCCGTGGACACCCCCAGGGCTGTGAGACACTCAGACCCTGGGCCAGGACTGGAGTCGAGGCCTCGCTGCTGTGGCCCCGGTGCCGGCTGGGAGAGACCCCCAGCCTCTCTGCCGGTACCGGCCCCGAAGAGGAAGAGGAGGAGGAGGAGGAGGAGGAAGAGGAGGAGGAATAGAAGGAGGAGGAAGAAGAGGAAGAAGAAGAGGAGGAGGAGGAAGAGGAAGAGGAGGAAGAGGAGGAGGAGGAAGAGGAGGAGGAATAGAAGGAGAAGGAGGAAGAGGAGGAGGAGGAAGAAGAGGAAGAAGAGAAAGAGGAGG
>JAAGEH010000446.1:803114-835197 GCA_011751065.1 Lasiurus cinereus | reverse complement strand
GAGGAGGAGGAAGAGGAGGAGGAGGAAAAGGAGGAGGAAGAGCCATCGGCAGCTCGGCAGGCGGGACGGCGGGGGAGGGGACAGAGACCTAGGAGGATTCACATGCAGAGCCGGCTCGGAGCCCGAGGCGGCGAGCGGATGATTTGATTACAGCCTCCTCCAACCCCACCCGCGGCTGGGCTGAGCGGCTTCTGCATAATTGAGGAGCGAGTCCCTGCCAGAGGGAAGAGCTTCCTGCCGGCCGGCTCGTGCCAGCTCCTGCCCTCGGCGGTGCCACGAGGCGGTGAAGAGGTCGGGAGTGTGGGGGCCCGGCACAGAGGGGGAGCCGGTGACAGCTTCATTGTGGCCCTCGCCGGCCATGGCCGCTTTGGCACCGAGGGCTGCGTGGCCGTGGGTGTGAGCACCTGGAGGGCAGTGATGGCCCGTGTCCCAGCGCTCTGCGGTCCGGGCGCCAGGAAACCACCCGCCCTGAGCCAGTTAGAGCTCGGAGAAGCGGGCAGAGGGGGAGGCGCACGCGCAGCCCTAGGGGCGGGGGGCGCAGGAAACGCTCTCCGGGGACCCCCGGCCACACCCGTCTGCCCCTCCGGGAGAGACACGCACTTGCCCGCCGCGTAGACTTCCGCCGTGTCGAAGAGGTTGATGCCGTTGTCGTAGGCCAAGGTCATGAGCTGCTCTGCCATCTGCAAGGAGGAGCGGGGGCTGCTGGCAGATGGCTCGGTCCTGCCGGCCGGGGGTGCCCAGGGCCTGGGGGTGCCCAGAGGCCCGGGGTGCCCAGGGGCCCGGGCCCCACCCTGGGTAACAGCGCGTCAGGCACATGGGACGATGCCTCTCCGCAGAGGTCAGAGCTCCGAGCAAAGGCCACTGTCCTCACTTCCCAGACCCCCACTCGCTGTCCTGGGGGCGGGGGCGGGGCCACAGTGGCCTGGGGATGCACCGTCCCCTCCACAGGGGCCTGGAGACACTCCCTCATCTCCCAGCAAAACTGCTGGCGCCTGCGGCTCGGTGGCCTCGGCGGGCTGAGCTGAGGCTTCGCACGCACGCGGGCTGAGCGGGCTCAGCTGGCAGAGGCACTGGCTCAGCTTGAAAAGCCTGCCCCCGGTTTCCCTGGCACTCTGTGTTTCTGGGCACCCCTGGCTGGCAGGACAGATTTCTGGGGCCTACGGGACTGGCTGAGCCCGAGGCATCTGGCTGCTGTGCGGTGCCACAGCTGTGGCTCACCCTTCCCGCCGGGCACAGGAGACCGAGGGAAGCTGTGGAGGCTGCTGGGGCTGCGGCCTCACTGGGCACTTAGCAGGCGCCACCGCCTGCCTGGGGTGGGGGGAGGGTGCCCTCTCTGGGGCCCGGCGGGGGAGGGGCCCGTCTCACCTCGTCGGTGATCTGGCCTCCGAAGGTCACCCATGTTCCTGGAAGGAGACACACAGGTCAGGTCAGGGAGCCTCGGGGAAGTGGGTTCTCCCCCCTCCCCCGGGTGCGGGGCCTCAGGCTGCGGGGCCCCGGGCCTGGCCACAGGCCGCGCCACCTGCTCTGTGCTGAGCGTGTCCCTGGCGTGTGGACACCGGAGCCTCTCACTAAGAGGAAGGACGTGCCCGAGCAACCCCGGCTGTGCGGCTCTGAAATGCGCCTGGGGCTCCAGCTAACGCGGCTGCGGTTCCTGGGACCGGCTGCAGGGGGTGGGACGGGGTGTGTTTGTGTGCGCGTGTGTGTGTGTGTGTGTGTGTGTGTGTGTATGCCCATCGTGTGTGCACCACGGAGGTGGAGGGACAGTGAGACCCGGGACTGGAGCTCACAGCTTGGGGAAGGAAAAGGCTGTCTCTCTACCCTGTCCTCACCCAGGCACCCGGTTACCACGGTAACAGGTACACACCCCTCCTGGCTCGGGGGCAGCTCCCACCCTTGGGGGTGGTCCCCTTCAGCCCCCCCCCCAGCCCTGTGCCCTCTGGCTCTGGGCCACACTCACCCAGCCCCAGGCAGGAGACCCGCAGGCCCGACTTGCCCAGGTTCCTGCGAAACACACCTGCGTCAGTGCTCAGCAGCCGGCAGCACCCGCCCCCCATGCTCCGCTCCTCGGTTCCCAGGGGTTCCCCGCCCCGACCTTTCCCAGGGGCTCCCAACCCCCATCTTTCCCACTGCAGCTCCCCCAGTCTCCACCTTTCCCAGGGCAGCTCCCCAGCCCCCTCTGTTCCTAGTGTAGCTCCCCCAAACCCCACTGTTCCCAGGGGCTCTCCGCCCCGACCTTTCCCAGGGCAGCTCCCTAGCCCCCCGTTCCTAGTGTAGCTCCCCCAGCCCCCACTCTTCCCAGGGGTTCCCCAGCCCCCTCTGTTCCCAATGCAGCTTCCCTAACCCCCCTATTCCTAGTGTAGCTCCCCCAACCCCTACTGTTCCCAGGGGTTCCCCAGCTTGTACCTTTTCCAGGGGCTCCCCCAGCCCCCACCTTTTCCACTGCAGCTTCCCCAACTCCCACTGTTCCCAGAGGCTCCCCTAGCCCCGACCTTTCCCACTGTAGCTCCCTTAGCCCCCTGTTCCTACGTAGCTCCCCCAAACCCTGCTGTTCCCAGGGGTTCCCCAGCTTCCACCTTTTCCAGGGGCTCCCCCAGCCCCTACCTTTCCCACTGCAGCTCCCCCAGCCCCCAGTGCAGCTCCCCAGCCCCCACTGTTCCAAGAGCCAGCTCCTCCCCTCCCCCCTCATCCAACGCTGTCGGAGGCTCTGAAACCAAGGGCACCGTCAGAGGGAGGTCAGCTGCTGGCTGCCCTCGGGTAAATGGCCAGTCGCCGCCCCCCGTGCACACTGGGCCCAGCACGGGCTGGGACAGGCCACGCCGGTGACCAGGCAGGGCCACCCACAGCGGCCTGGGTCCCGGCTGCGGGTCCTCCCGGGATGACCGCTCTCCCCTTCGTGGTGTCCTGCCTGCGGTCTGTCTTCACTCCGTCCTCCGAGCGGCGGAGCAGAAGTCAGCCTCGCGGCCGGGCCACGTCCCTCGGCGGCAGGAGGGGGGCTGCCGGGTCCTGTTGGGCTGAGCCCCAGCCTCGGTGTGACCCCCCCACAGAACTGCCCGCCGCCACGAGGCACACCCCCCATTTACCGGGGACGCGGGATGTGAGCTGCCCAGATGGTGTGTTGCTAAGTGGCAGGTGGTGACCCCCCAGCTGGGCCCTGACCTTCCGGTGTTGACCGCACCGTCTGGCGGGACCCCCAAGCCAGGAGCCAGGTCCTGGGACCAGCCTGGGGGCGGCCCCTCCAGGCGGTAGGAAGTCAGAGAAATGGGGAGATGCAGCTGGGAGCCCCCGCCTCCTTCCCCGAGGGCTGCCCCACTTCCCACTTCAGCGGGGGCTGCGTCCTCCCTGCCCATCTCTGACAGGGCCCCCGCTGGTCCCCCACCGCCTCGGTTCCCCTGGTTACCAGGCCTGGGCCCACCCCACTCCACTGGCAGTCAGTGTAACGGCGTGAGAACAGGTGAAGGCGCCCTCGAACGTAAGGCCCTTCAAAATCGCCCGGCGTTCTCGTCCAGGGTCCCACACACCCGACCCCACTGCCCCGGCTGCCCCCGGGCTGGACGGCCCTGTGCTTGGACGCCCTGGCGCTGTTTCTCTGTGGGGAGGCGGGCACCTCGGGCAGAGACTCCGCAGCTGGAGCTCAGATCCTGGCCCCCCTCTTCAGGGCCGAGCGCCCGGGGCCCACACCTCTGCCTGCGCGGCTGCAGGCTGGCTCGCCACGCCGCCTCCCACCGGGCGGCCAGGAGGCCCCGAGCCGGCACACGGGCCCGGGCACAGCGCGCAGGACGCCGACTCTGCAGGCGCCGCGGCCTTCTTCCTCCCACGGACCCATCAAATGGGCTTCCCGCGCGCGTGGCAGGGGCTCCCAGGGGTGGAGGCTGCCTGTGTTTCCTATACAGTGGCGCCTCGAGATACGAGTGCCCTCACCTACGAGATGTTTGAGATACGAGCCGCTGAGCGAGCGATTTCTGCTTTGAAATACGAGCAATATTTGAGATAGGAGTCATCGCGCGGATCGGCCGGCTGCACACGCCCCACCAGTTTACCGCGACTCGAGCATCTCATAGTTTCCCACGCCTCAAGGTTACAGAACGAATTAAACTCGTATCTCGAGGTGCCGCTGTACATCATGACGTAACCCACTGGCACCTCGGCGTCGCTCGTATGTGCCCATCCAGAGCCACCTGCACTGTGACTGCTGGACAGAGAGGCCCAACCTCCCCCCAACCCCCCTCCCCTACCCGCCCAGCACTCAGTCCGGCCAGGTGTGCCCCCCGCGTTGAGGTCACGTTCCCCACGCGACGGGAAAGCAGGGGTGGTGAGGAATTAGAGCCTTGCTCCGAAGCGGTCTGCCAATGAGACAAAGTGAACCGAAGGCTCCGATCCGCGGTTCTCGCCAGTTTGGGGGGCACAGACCCCTTGGAGAAAGCCCTTCCCCGGACGTGGGCACGTGCAGGGGGCCTCAGAACCTCGTCGGCGATGCCCGGGCGTTCAGAGCCGGCACCTGGGCTGGGTCCGTACAGGCGTTGGAGGGGACCCAGCACGGACCATGCGACGTACGCCGGGGAGGACACAGGACACGGCGAGCCCACCGGTGTCTGTGGCTGCGGACGGCGCGGCCTCCGGCCCACCAGGCAGGCAGAGGTTCCCCCGTGCCAGGGCAGCGTCCGGCGCCCGGCTCTCCCCCACTGCCCACTGGAGCCGTTTAGCAAAAGGAGGGCGCCACGTGACGCTCGCGGCGTCTCCCAGTGACAGGGACGGTCTTAGTGCTGCCGCCGCGGCTGCAAGGCCTCGGGCATAGAAACGAGGAGGGACGGGGCTCCGGGCTCAAAGCTGCACAAACCCGCTGCCCCTGGGGGTGGGCTCCCGACGAATCACAAAGCCGTCCGGGCCGCGGCTCCAAGCGTTCGAGACGCAAAGCCGTCTCCTCCAGACTTTTCTCCCCCGATGACTGCGTGACACAGTGACCCAACCGCTGGCTGAGCCCGGCTGGTGCGGCCCAGTGGTTGGGCATCGACCCGGGACCCAGGGGGTCAGGGCTGGATGGCGGTCAGGGCACAGGGTGGGGTTTGGGGCTTTGATGCCCAGCAGGGGAGTGCAGGCGCCAGCCCATCCATGGGGCTGTTCCTCTCATCGATGTTTCTGTCTCTGTCTCCCTGCCTCTCTTTCTAAAGTCACTAGAAACCTGCTTTCAGTAGTTGGCTGCGTCTCTGAGCCCAAACAACGTTTTAGTCTCCGTTAATGTGTCTCTCTCTCCTGTGGTCTGGGGAAAACGCTGCTGAGGCCTCTCGGCTTTAACCTTCGCCCAGAGAGGCGCCGAGGGCCGGCGCCAAGGTCAGGTGGTCAGGTGGTCAGGTGGTCCGATGCCGGGAACTGCTGAAAACTGCGCCCGGTTCGGGGCCATTAGAGACGCTGTAAAAATAGCCTGGGCCCCTCCCTTCGGCCGTGTAGGCGGAGGACCAGTGCATGGGCGGGGAGCAGCCGGTTCGATGGGGAAGGGACCAGGACGTTTGCCGGTCAATGTCGTGGCCGCCTGTCGGCCGGTCCGCCTGCTCACAGACTCCAGGCTCCCCAAGGCGGCCTGGCAGGGGCAGGGCCCCAGGGCGTAATCGGGTGAGATCGAAGGCCCTGGGCAGACTCGGGACCTAGCTGGACCCCCTCCCCCCCTTACTCACGGGCTTGATCCCCACATTGCATTGAGTGCCTGGGCCCTCTGGCGGCAGGTGGCCTCTGTGCAGGCCACACACCGACAGGGAGGCTGGAGGCTGGCCGGAATCACGCCCTGGCAGAGGCCAGCTTCCTGTGGAAGGTCAGGGTGCGGCAAAGTGGGACCCAGCATCCTGCAGCCCCTGCACCCCGGCTGTGGCCCTCCGACCATCATGTGGAGCAACCCCAGGGGCAGGTGATTGTGGGGCAGGAACCCTGTGGGACAGATGCCTGTTAAGCAGGAACCCCGTGGGGCAGGTTCCCATGAGGCAGGAACCCCGTGCTTAGCAAGGGCGCCCGTGGTTTGAGTTCTGACTTCCCTTTCAGCTGCTGAGACACCCCCAGGGAATGAAGCCACCTCCCGCGGCCACAGGTAAGGACAGATGGGGTCCTGGGTTAGGAAGCAGTGGAGCCAGGATCTGAGCCCAGCCCAGTGAGCCTCTCTCTCCCTTTACTGCCTCCAGCAGGTGGAACACATGCACATGTGCCCACGGATGCACATACAGGTGCACGCACAGGTGCACACATGTGCATACAAAGGAACACACAGGTGCACACACAGGGGCACACACATGTGCACACAAGAAGCACACAGGAGCACACATGTGCACACACAGTAGCACAAAGTCATCTTGAGCCTCCGGCTCTGAGATCCCCTCCTCAGTGGTTGAGGCTCTGGGAGGGAGTCAGGTGTATGGCCACGCCCGCACTTCCACCCCGCGCTGTATCTTAGACCTGGCCCTCCGAGGATGCCAGGATGGACCCCAGATCGCAGGGGTGACGGGGATCCCAGTGAAAGGGTGTACCCCGTTTGCTCTTAGCTTCTGATCCCCACTTCACAGGAACTGAGCCCCGGAGCTGCAGAATGGAGATTCCATCCTGGGTGTCCTCCCTGAGCTCAGAGGGCGGAGCCAACGCCTGCTCCCTGGAGGCTGACCACAGAGTGCCAGATCGCCCCCCCCCCAGGACCCAGGGAGGAGGGACATGGGCACAGAGTGGAAGGACTTGGGGATTCCAGCACTCACCTCCAGGGGGCGCAGGACTGCGACCTGGTCCCTTCGCCTCAGGTCCCACCTGGGGGCCCTGGTCGTGGGGAGGGTTAATCTCTACACCTGGGCCATCAGGACCGACCCCTCACTTTTGAGTTGCCACTGGCACCGGCCACCAGCACCGGCCACCAGCCCAGACACCCCTGAAATGCAGCAGGAGCCTCTGTGGCCTTTCGGGGCGGCGGGAGCGTCTGATCACCGAGAGGACTGGCAACACCTGCCCAGCCTTCCCGGTTTCCGCAGGTGGATTGTGTGGGTCCCCCCTCCCCCGCCCCCCAGGAACGCTGTTCTCAACCAACAAGGGCTCCGGCAGAGAGGCGCATGGGGAGTGAGGAAGGCCAGGCCCACGGCAGGGTGCCCACGACCCTGCCCCAGCGCCCTTTGCACAAAGCTGGGCCCCCTTTCCCCCAGGGCGAGTCCACCCGCATCTGGGCAAGAGCCTGGGGGGAGCAGTGGGGGTGCGATGCAAGGGGTGGCAGCAGGGTCCCTGCCCCCCAACGGTCTCCACCAACAGGACACAGTGGGAGCCGGCAGCCCTGGGGCCTGCCCCCGAGTAGAGGGACATGTGACCGCCAGCGTGTGTCCTCACCAAGGGACCGGGCAGCCGCAGGAGACCCCAGAGGCGGCTCCAAGCTCAGGGGGTAACAGTCCTGCCGGGGGTCTGGCTCAGGCTGGGGAGGGAACATCGGTCCCATCCCCTGGTCACTGGGCAGACCCGGACCATCACACCAATGCCTGTTACCGTGGCCATGACCTCAGACTGCCCGTGGGCCCTGTGCCTGGAGGCGGGGGGCATGGGGAGGGCAGGGGCCTGTGGCCAGGGCCCGGGGTTCCAGGCAGAGGAAGCATCACGGAATCACAGAGTCTGACACTGAGGGCGTGGCTAGGGTAACCCCCACCCCACCCAGGAACGGACAGGCCACCCTGCACCCCCCGCTCCCCGCGTTGTGAAGAAACATGGGACTCCTGACGGAGCCTCCTGTGACTTCTCGCCCGTCGGCCACCGTCCCCTGAGTCCCCGCCTGGCCCCTGAGCGCGCACACCGCCCCAGCCTGATGGGATCGCAGATGTCCCGGCTCACCCAGCCGGGGTGTGTGTGTGTGGGGGGGGTGGGAGAGGGCACCCCGCCCGCCCGCCCGCTTGCCCGCCAAGCCATCTTCGCCTCCTACCGATACTTCATCCCCGGCTGCTTCCCTCTGGCGTCCCTGACGCTCGGGTGGCTCTGCACGGACAGCTGGCCCAGGCTGCGGGCCACCATGGCCACGGCGCGGAAGCGGCCGCGGGTCCCCAGGCTGGGGCTGCTGGAGGCCGGCCGGCCCAGCCGCTCCTCGGGGCCCCGGCCCTTGAGGCCGTGCTCGGAGCACACGAAGGACACCTGCATGCTGGGGGGTGCCAGCCCTCAGCTCCGGGCGCCTCTCCCCTGCTCCCGGGCTCCGCCGTCACCTGCCCCTGCTCCCACGAGGAAGAGACTTTCTCCCCGAAGCCGGAGCTGCGAGGCCTTCCTGCGGGAGCGAGCTTTCTCAGGACGAGGACGGCACCTCCCGGCCGGCCGGGGAGTCGGGTTTCCAGCGGTGCCGGGCAGACCTCTCACCTCTTCCTCGGTCCCTCCTCCGCCCTCGCCCTCTGGCTCCGGCTGCCCGCCCCCCCGCCCCCCGCAGTGTCCAGCGGGCTGGGCTGCCAGTAACTCCTGACCAATGAGCGACATGGTAGCCTCTGACGGGAGGGGGGCGGGCCCCTCGTGGGCAGCGGGCGGAGGCCGGGGTTCAGGAGCAGCTGCGGTGTGGGCTTCCCTGCGTCTCGGGGAGGGCGCGTGGGCTCGGCTCCCGGGGCTGCGCACCGAGGGGCTGGGACTCCCGCTGGTCTATCCGAGGACGGGGGAGGCTCGGAGGCCCCGGACATTCATTATTCACGAGGCGACTGCGCGAACCTCTGACCTGGCCGGGGTCGGGGGCAGCACAGGCCAACGGGGAGAGGCGGGCAGCGCAGCCCGTGGGCGGCTGAGCTCCCGGCGGCACCATCTGTTCGTGGTCCTTGTCCGGGCCAGTCGGTGCCCCCGCCCCCCGCCCCGGGGGTTGGCAGAAGGAGAAGCCAGATCCCCAGACGTGGAGGAGAAAGCTGCTCAGCCTGGATAGAATGCCACTGGGCTCAGGGGCCCAAGACCCGAGAGGTGCCAGCACTGACCTGGCGCTCAGGTCTCAGCAGGTGCCAACCAACACTCTCAGTGAGCAAGCGAGTGAGCGAGTGAGAGAGGGGATAGACCCTCCCCTGCCACCCTCCCTTCCCGCCCTCACACTCACCCTTTCGGGGCTCCTGAAACCCCGGGAGCTGCCCCTGTGGGCGGGAAGGCTTTGCCCTCTGACCCCCAGCAGGACGCTGCCCCTGCGGCGGGGGAGGGGGGCGTGGCCTTGCCACAGCCCATGTCTGGGTGCTTTGTGCCCTGGGAGGGGCTGAGACAGGGCACTGGCCGGAGGCAGGCGGCCAGGGGCAGCCACGCTCTGCTGCCAGCTCTCCGTGGGGTCCCAGGTGGCCGTCCTGCCCTCTCTAGGGCTTGACTTCCAGTGACAAAGTGGGGGGTGTGGCCCGAGGAGCCCTGTGTCCCTCCCAGCTGGGGCCCCCACCACCTTCTGCCCCTGCGGGCTGCACCCTCACTCTGCAGGGCCCGGGGAAGACCTGCCCAGGCTGTCAGCACGCTGGCGGCGAAGCTTGCTCCCTGCCCCGGCCCTGCCTCCTGACACGGAAGTTAGGACGAAGACCGCGTGGGGTCCCGGCTCCCTGCTCCGGGCGGGACCCCCCTCCCAGCCTCAGGGGTCTCGGGGTCCAGCGCGGATCACCAAGGTGTGGTTCAGATTGCAAAGCGCTCACTCAGGACCTGGCCCTCTGGAAGGGCTCACAGATGGCGGGCACCGGGGGCCTCCAGGGTAGAGGGGCTTTCTGGAGGTGCGAGTCCGTGGAGGCCCCGGGGGGAGATCCTCCCCTCGCTCCCCACGGGTGGGTGCACCCCTTCATCCTCTGCAGGACCTGCTCCCTGAGGGTGAGACTTCGACTGCCTGGGGGACAGAGGGGCTGGGAGGGCAGAGCTGGTGCCTTCGCCAAGAAGGCCCTGGCAGGTCTCAGATGGCACCTACCGAGGCCGGGGGTGGGGGGGCGCCCCAGGACCCACCTGTCCATGTGGTCCCAGGGGTGGGGGGAGGTTGATGGCAGCCTGCGGTGTGGACCCTTCAGCAGCTCCGCTCTCCACGGGCTGTACCCTGCACGCAGGACCACATGCCCTGTCTGCTCGGAGCCCCCAGGCCGGGAGAGCTGCAGGTGGCAAAGGCCCCGCCCCTGGCCCTGCCCCGGTTCGGGGTGCTCCTCAGCCCTGAAGGGCTGCTCAGCACCCGACCAGGCCACCAGGGGAGCGTGCTCCACATGCAGGGGCCTGGGCCACCCTCAAGCCTACCGAGTCGGTGGCTCTGTGGCTGGGCCTGGGAAGCTGCATTTCACCCAGAGCTTTGAGAAGGGCTACCCATTTCTCTGTGCTCTGGCCAGCACTGGGCCTCAGTCTGATGAAGTGCTGTTTCTTTAAACCACAAGCACAGGTTCAAACAAGGAGCCGGCGGCCCGAACCCACCGCCCACGGGAGAAAACGCTAATGCTCTGCTCCCGGGAGACCAGCTAGGTAACCCAGGGGCCGAGGGAGGTGCAGCAGAGGTCAAATGCAGGACCCCTGGTGGGACCTGAACGCCCATAAGCACCGACTCGCTGTTTAGTATAAGTATCTCCTGGGACGTACTTACATTAAAAAAAGAAAAGAAAAGAAAAGAAAAAAATCAATTTGCTGCTTATTTGAAATATAAGTGTCAATGGGCATCTTGTGCTTTCATTTGCTAAATCTGGGTGGCGGGGTCGGGTGGGGGGGGGTCCCTTCTGGCCGACTGGCTCTGGGGAGGGCTTAACCCCGGGCAGAACCGGAATAAAGCCGCATGGATGCAAGTTAGGGTGAGGCCCTCAGAGGCCAAAGCGGGCCGGCCGGGCGCTGTCCCAGGTGCTGATCTCAGAGACCGGCGGCGCGCCAACCAGATCGCCCTCCCGAGCTCCGAACAGCCCCGCACGTCACCGGAGAACACAGGGGCAGCGAAGCCCCAGCCTTTGCCACGAGAGTTACAGCAGCCCACCCAGCGGCCACCTGCGGAGGGAGGGCCGCTGCCCACGAGGACGCAGAGGAGGGCCGCACAGCCTGGCCCCAGGACCCTCCCCCTCCCCCGGGTTTCAGCGCCAGGATGGGTTTGTCCTTGGAGGAGGACGGTTGAGCCTTTTCACTCATCTGTGCCGTCACCCCGGCAACTACTCCGTCCCAGCGACGCCGCGTTAGAGAAATGGAAGCGCGGGTGTGTCTCCCCCTTTTTTCTCTTCACCCACAATGTCCCAAACGCAGCGCTCGTCTCTGGAGGACGGGACTGCACAGCCCCCCACTTTCCTCTGCCATGTTTCTACCTGGTTGGAATTTAAAAAATATATATTTCATCGATTTTTTACAGAGAAGAAGGGAGAGGAATAGAAAGTCAGAAACATCGATGAGAGAGAGACATCGATCAGCCGCCTCCTGCACGCCCCACTGTGGAGATGTGCCCGCAAGCAAGGTACATGCCCCCAACCGGAATCGAACCTGGGACCTTTCAGTCTGCAAGCCGACGCTCTATCCACTGAGCTAAACCGGTCTCGGTGGAATTTTTTTTAAAAAATCCTCACCCGAGGGTATTAGAGAGAGTGGAAAGGAAAGAGGAGAGGGAGAGGGAGAGAAACATCGATGTGAGACAGACACATCGACAGGTTGCCTTCTGCTGGCGCCCCTGGGCCGGGGAAATCAAACCTGCAACCGAGGTACGTGCTCTTGACCGGGTATCGAACCCGCAACCCTTTGATCCGCAGGTCGAGGCTCTCACCACTGAGAGCAAAACCGGCCAGGGCACGGCTGGAATTTTAAACACGAGCTATTCGCTCCAACGCGCCGGAGAGCCGTGACCCACGTTGCCTGGGCTACAGCCGCCTCCGCCCCCTGCCGCGCTGGCCCTTACCGGTACTTCATGCCTGTGCGCCGGGCGGTGCAGCCGTCCAGCGAGAGGCCGTGCATGTGGAGGAAGCTCTCCATGTTCCGGGCCTGGGCGGCCGCCCGCACCTCCCGCCGCCGCTGCAGCTCCAGGGTGTCGGTCTGGCGCACGGGGTGCAGGGCCCAGTCCGAGTGACACCTGCTGCTCACGCTCCTCAGGCTCTCGCTGTACGTCATGGACAACATGGTCCCGCCTGCGGGCCGCCGCGGTCCGGACGGGAGAGGCCGCCTGGCGACCGGTCAGCGAGGAGGGCCGCGGTCCCCACAGCCCTTGCCGGCTGCTGGCACCGGGGCAGGGCGGCTGCAGAGACACGTCCTCCGTGAGAGCGGCCGCCAGGGTGTGGGCACCGGCCTGGCCCCCGCGGGTAACACCACACCCCTTGGGGTGAGCGTCTCTGTCCTCCAGGCTGCGTGGCCGATGACTCTGGGCCCCTGCCCCCCGCACTGTGAGTCCAGCTCAGGGAAGCTGCATTCCAAGCGGGCACCCTCGGGGTGCTCCGAGCGGAACCGGGGCACAGAGAGCATGCAGCTAGCCGGAGCCCCCACAGCCAAAGACACGGCAGCGCAGCGCCCCCCGGAGGCGCCGCCGGGCAAGGCCAGGGAAAGGGCCGTGCATAAGCAGCCCGGTCGCTGAGGCAGACGGCAGTGTGACCATGTGACGCATCCGCCCATCACATGCGTGGAAGGGAGAGCCATCCACACGCACGCTCTGGACGCACCAGCAGCACCCTTGGGGCTCCGCGCTCTGGGGTCACTGAGGATGTCACCCTCCGCGAATTCTTGCCGTAGAGAGACCGAGTGGATGCGTTTGCGGGCGAGTGGTGGGGTCGGGTTATCAGGGACATTTCAGAGCTTCTGTGTTAAAGCTACGCGCCACCCTACGTGGTGAGGGCGCTCCCTTGGAAAGAAAAGCAGCAGGAATGCCCACCAGCAGGAAGCAGAGTGAGTCCCCACACCACTGGGGAACGTGTGGGCCTTTGAGGGTGAGGCGTCCGCACGATGGACATATAGTGATTCCTAGGAGCGGGTAATGGCCACGGGGACGTGTGCCGAACGCGACCATCAGGGAGGCCCACGGATGCAGCAAGGGAGGCAGCCCAGGGCACCTCCAGGCTCTGCCTCCACCCAGCGGCATCTCTGTCGGGGAACGAAGCCACGGTCACAGGGCTCAGGACCGTCTGCAATCCGGGGGTGGCCCCTGCACCTGGCCAGGCCTCGCCCCGGCCCCGATGCCAGCCCAGCAGCCCCAGCAGTGTCACCATCACCCAGGAGAGAGGGGTCGGCTACAGAGGCCTCGGCACTGATCCCCCTCTGTCGTCCCCAAGGGAGACAAGTCCGGTTTTCCCTGGGGAGGGCTGCGTGGCTGCTGCTGGGTCCCCGAGGGCGGAGATGCCATTGGAGCCCTCGGGTGAGCCCACCCTTGCCCGCTGTGATTCTCCTCCGCGGCACGCGCCACCCTCCGAGGTGCCAGCTTCTGCGAGCACCCTGCTTGCTGCATCTGCTGACCCGAAGGTCAGGAGGGCGGGCACTCTCCTGCCCACTCTCACCACTGCGTGCTCGGTGCCCCGGCAGCAACTGGGCGTTTCCCTGGCAGTGCCCACAGCACCTGGCAGAGCCGGGCGGCTCCCTGACACAGACCCAGGCGGGGAGAGGAGTGGGGGGGAAGGTATTGCATTCACCGTGCCTCAGATCCATGGGGAGAAGGGCCTGCAGGCCATGGCCTCTGACACCCCCTAGGGTGTGACTGAGTCACTCTGGGTGCTGAGGCAGGCAGGGGTCCCTGGCCCGAAAAGCCCCCACTTCCAGGAGCCTAGCTCTGGGCAGGAGCGGGGCCGGGGGGTCGGGTTCGTCTTAGGAAAGGCAGCAGCACCAGCTCCCGCCCCTCCTCGCTGCCCCCAAGTGCACGCAGGACAGCGCCAGGCGGCTGCCTCAGAGGAGGCTCCGTGGCCCGCGGCCAGCCTGTGTGGAGCGAGAGCAGACCAGTCCTGGCTTCCCTGGGGCCCGTGTCCCCAGGGGACCACAGGCTGCAGCTGCAGGGCACTTCCCCCCAACAGGCCCCGCCAGGCCGAGATCGATAGCCATTAGCTTTCAAGACATTTCCCACAAAACAGCACCCGAGCCGGTGTGGCTCCAGAGATCTAGCCACAGCCCCGCTGCGGGGCTGGCAGGTGGCTACATGCCCGGGTTCTGGTCAGGGCAGCCCCGTCACGGGCTCCGGGCGACCCAGGCCGCCCCGGACCGCCCCAAGCCTCGGTCCCCACGTCTGTGAAGTGGGACCCTCAGGGCCTCTTGCACAGGCTGCCCCGGGCTGCACAGGGCCGGCCCGGACAGCTGGGCAGGGGCTGGGGTTGCCGTGGGAACCCAACTGTAGAAGGAGGTGGCCGCTGGCCACCTGGGATATGACACCGGTTGTGAGTGGCATGGGGACAAAAATACCCACGCAGGGTGGAGGGCACAGGGCCGGCCTCTCTGGAAGGCACGCCTGGACACGGGCTTGCGTGATCCGAGGGCACCGTGCAGGTACCAGACGTGACTGGGGAAGGTTTGCCTGGACCAAAGATGGGTGCCAACGTCACCCGCCGGGCAGGGAGCGCCCGTTTCTCCTGCGAGGTGTGCAGGGCAGGTGGGGCCAGCTCGGGCCGGGGTGCGGGGGGCGGTAGGATGCGGATGAGCATGGCAGCCCCGGGCAAAGGTGCAGGGGCGAGGCGCTGGCACCAGGAGGGGGTCTGCGGCCCGAGGGCCGAGCACCGCAGAGACCGTGGGGGGAGCAGGGAAACGCCCTGGTTTCGAAGGCCCCAGCGGGAGGCATGGCCCGTGACGTCTCCTCCGGTCCCGGTGCCGCTGGTTTGGGGGGACAGAGGGGCTCCTGCCCTCCTCACGCAGGGCTTCCTCTGAAGGCCAGCGTGCAGGGTGGGGTCCTTGGATAAAGCGGGACCCAGGAAGAATCCATGGGGCTCCGGCCAGTTCCCCTGGCTTCTCAGAACTCAAAAGCACTGACTTCCCCCTCCTCTACCCCTCCGCACTCGCTCCCAGGAAACATTAGCCCCTTCTCGACAGCCGTGGCTGGGCTGGCCTTCTGCAAATCTTTCCTGCGGAGGGACTTGTAAGTGAGCCCAGGACCTGGAAGAGGGGAGGCGGACCCTGGCCGCACTCAGCCGGCGGGGTCACCGGCCTTGGCCTCCAGGGGCCTCCGCACGGGATTTCTGAACCCCGTCTGTTCACCGAAAGCCACCCGGCAGGGAAGAAGCCCCAAAGGTCTCTTTTGAACGCACGTCCCTCTCCCTCTTGCCACGTCCCTCTCCCTCTCGGAGGAACCGGCCCCAGTTCCTGAAAGCAGAGTGCGGGGAGCGGCGTCTGTCCGGAGCGGGGCCTGCGATGCGCGGCGTGGGCACGGCGTCGGGGCAGAGACAGAACCGCGTTTGCTCGCGAGCCGTCAGCAAGCCAAGGCGCAGCCAAGCAGCCAGCGGCCTGCCCAGGCGCGGGCCCCAGACAGCCCCCAGCACCCCCTGCCCTTCCCGGAAAACGAAAACTGCAGACCCTCCCGGGCCAGCCCGCGGGGAGAGCAGACACCCCGCCTCCCTGGACGGGCAGGTGTGGGAGCAAGCAGGCGCCAGCATGGAGCCCCCGCCTCCCCCCAGCTCCTCCCACAATCACCCAGGGCCGGATTTTGGGGGAGTGGGTTTAGGCTTTGCCAAAACATAGCGGGTCTAATTTCCCATTGGCCGGACGCACCGCCCCTCCGTTACTCGGTCCCTGGACGCTCGTCCGTCCGCAGGCAGCACCCCGAGGCAGGCGCCGCCCGGACCGGAGGGAAGGCCGCTCACCTGCTCTGGCTCCCACTGGTTGGGAAGGACACCCCCGCGGAGGAGCAGCGGCGGCTCTCAGGGTCTGCAGGCAGCGCGCTCCCCGGCTCGCTCATTAGGGAGTGTCGCTGCGGAGCGCCTGAGGCAGCTGCCTAGCGAGGCGCGGCCCCCAGGGGTCGGCTGGGAGGCGGCAAGTCCATTAGTCCTATTAGGGCGCTCGGTCTCGGGAAAGAGGCTGAATTATTCAGGAGGCCTCGGCCCGACACGCCCGCCCGCCCGCCCGCCCGCCCGGGGAAGTGCCGCTCAGCGGTGCCGCCAGCCGGGCCGGCTCGGCCCTGGGGCTGGCGGGGGGCACTGGCCGGGGTCCTGCCGTGGCCTCGGGCCATCCCGGTGGCCAGGGACACGTCCGTGGGGAGCCGGGTGGAAAGGACGCAGGTGCACAGCCCCATCCCCATCTCACCCCTGGCTGTGTCTGCAGGAGGCGAGCCGGGTCCTTGGGGCCTGTGACCGCCACCCTGATTCAAGGGGCTGAGGTCGGAGGAGACCTCCCTTCCACTGGGATGCGCCCAGACGGGTAACCGATATCTGGGCATGGCCGGAAGGTTCAGGAAGCCTGCTATGGGGCACCACTCGGCCTGTCCCGCAGGGAGGGGCCCAGGGACCCCTCCTCTCGGTGCCCATCCTGCCCTGGCGTTTGGGAAATGCTTCTAGGCTGAGCTTTGAGGGGCAGCTAGGCGGAGCCCCTGTTCCAGGGCCATGACCCCAGGGTGCTGTGGAGAGCGGCTCAGCATCCGGACCGGTTCGAGCCTGGGACTCAGCAGAGGGCACGGTCCTCCCTCGGCAAAGCCCGCCCGGCACAGTGACGGCCCGAGGCGGTGGCTGTGAGCCTGAACCCCCGGTCCGAACCCGGGGCCCCACGAGGCTCAGGGACACGGGCTGCGGGAGGCGCCGCTGACCGGGTGCACGGGGTGGAGTTGGTTCGAACCGGGAGAACGGGGACACGTCCTGACCGCGCCCTCCCTGTGCTCGCGGCATCGGCTGTGAGATAGAGACTCGGCGGCGCTGTGCTCGCTCTCCATCCGAGAGGACAGCACCCACCCAGACCAGCCTTCTTCTCTTGTCTGCCTCTCAATCCTTCACCCCCCCTCCACCCCAGGCTCACCCCTGGCCGTGCTGGCTCGGCACAGGGTGCCAAAAGGTCCCGGCGCGACATCACTTTCCGGAGGACGGACAGCCAGTGCACGTGGCAATCTGGACGGAGGCCGAGCGGCTTACCCTGACGAACCTGCCACCAGCCTGCAGGGGGTGGGAGTGGGGGTGGGAGAGGGAACCAGGGCCCCAGGCCCGAGGAGAAAGCCCACGGAAGGTGAGTGCGTGGCCCTAGCGGACACAGCGTGACTGGGGGGGGGTAGTATCTTCGGGGAAGGCCTCAGCTACGGACGGGAGGCGGTTTCTCCCAAAGGCCCGAGTCCACTGTGTCCCTCACGTGTCCCCCCACAGGAGGTGGCCCTGGGCCTCCCTGTGGATTGGCTGTCGTCGGCCTGACAGGCTTCGAAGGAGGACTGTCTCCTGCCCCCAGGCCACTGCCGCTCTCGGTCTGGCTGACCAGCCCATGGGCGAGCTCCAGACACCCGTTCCTGTGGCCGCCCCCTCCCTCCCTTCCTCCCTTCCTTCGTCCCTCCCTCCCTCCCTCCCTCCCTCCCTCCCTCCAGGCTCCGGCGGTTGGTTCAGCCCTTCTGTCTCTCTCCTGGTCGCCCACATCCAGCCTCTCTGTCCCGGGTCTTATTCCCTGCGGCGGAGCCAGATCCCTGCCCTCAAACACCCACGGCCCCATGAATGCAGCCCCACTCCTCCCTCCTGGGCCCTGTCCACCTCTAGTCTTGTCCCACATGATGGTCCATCCGTGAAGCCACCTCCACTTCCTGTTCTCTGTGCACCTCTCCGAGTCGCCTGGACTGGAACGTTCTTCCCGGTTCTGGCCTGAATCCTGTCCAGACCTCCAGGTCCAACTCAGAGCCCCTGCTGCCCTCTCGGTGAAGCCCCCCCGATGCTGGACAGGCTGTGGCCCCATCCTCCTCGGAACCTCGGCAGCTGCTGGGCCTTCTCCCAGACACGGCCCACCGTGGACGGTGCTGGCGCATTTGGGCTCTAGGCAGATTGTAATCCTGTGGCCGACCCCCTGTCCCTCTCGGTGCCCCTGGTTCCTCCCACGGGGGTGATGTGGGGGCGCGGCTTTCTTGCCCTTGGACAAGGGGCTGGGTCGTGGGATAGAAGTTCCCCGACTTTGGCCCCAAGAATGTGCAGAAGTGACGGTGCGTGGGCTCCAACCTTGGCCTTTAGAGACGTTATGGTTTCTGATCCCCTGACATTTCCACCACGAGGAGAACAGACCTGGGCAGGCCTGGCGAGCAAGGACGGGAGGAGGAGCACGTGGCCCCGACCGAGTCCCGCCTGGATGGACTGGCTCTCTTCACCCCAACACACAAGCAAGAAATGAGTGGCTCTCATACAATGACGAGAGGCCCGGAATATGAGCATTCAGGCACTGGAGGGGGTCCCTCAGCCTGGCCTGCCCCCCTCACAGTCCGGGAGCCCTCAGGGGCGAAGGTGTTAGGGTTAAGGTTAAGTGATCAGGGGAAGGCTACATCCATCGCACCTCTGCTGCTGCCTCTGCTGGCAGCGCAAGCCTTGGCCGGCCCTGGTTACCTGAGACTCGGGCAGCTCTGGGCGGCTGAAGGCACTGGGAGGCTCTAAGGCAGGTGGCCTGGCGGGGCTGGGGGGACTGGGTGCTGCCGTTTTGTGGCTGTGGATGCTGCCATCTTTGAGGGTGTGGTAGTCAATTAGCATATTCCCTCCTTATTGGCTGTGGGCACTGCCATCTTTGAGGGTGTGGTAGTCAATTAGCATATTCCCTCTTTATTGGCTGTGGGTGCTGCCATCTTTGAGGGTTTGACAGTCAACTAGCATATTCCCTCCTTATTGGCTGTGGGCGCTGCCATCTTTGAGGGCATGGCAGCCAATTAGCATATTCTCTCCTTATTGGCTGTGGGCACTGCCATCTTTGAGGGTGTGGTAGTCAATTAGCATATTCCCTCCCTATTGGCTGTGGGTGCTGCCATCTTTGAGGGTGTGGCAGTCAATTAGCATATTCCCTCCTTATTCGCTGTGGGTGCCATCTTTGAGGGCATGGCAGTCAATTAGCATATTCTCTCCTTATTGGCTGTGGGCGCTGCCATCTTTGAGGGTGTGGTAGTCAATTAGCATATTCTCTCCTTATTGGCTGTGGGTGCTGCCGTTTTGTGGCTGTGGATGCTGCCATCTTTGAGGGTGTGGTAGTCAATTAGCATATCCCCTCCTTATTGGCTGTGGGTGCTGCCATCTTTGAGGGTGTGGCAGTCAGTTAGCATATTCCCTTCCTATTGGCTGTGGGCGCTGCCATCTTTGAGGGCAGGGCAGTCAACTAGCATATTCCCTCCTTATTGGCTGTGGGCGCCGCCATCTTTGAGAAGGTGTGAGGGCCAATCAGCACATTCCCTCTTCATTAGAGAGGATGAGTTTGGGGCCATTTGCCAGGCAGCGTTCTGTGTGACAGCTGACGTGCAGGGTTGAGGGCAGGGCCTGCCTTGCACACCTCTGCCCTGTTCCTGGTGCTGCCTGACCTAAAGCCGCCGGAGCCACGTCAGTGCCGGGTGACGGACGCCAGGGCCTTTCCGCCTGCCTGTCTCTTGCTCCTCTCCTCCCGGAGCGAGGTGGCCAGTGCCGGCGGGTGCAAAGCCCAGGCCGTTGGGACTCACTCCCGTCCTGCTGGGACGAGCGTCCCCCGTTCACTCTGACAGGCTGGGCCGGGCATACGACACCGCGAGGCATGTCTCCTCCAAGCGCACCTGCAAGCCTGGCCCACACTCCGCCGTCAGGCAACATCACGGCCGGCCAACGGAGTGGAACTGGAGGCGGCTCATCTCTCGGAGTCTCTGTAAGCGGGGGCCGCCCGGGAGGCACGGGGGCAGCGGCAACATTAGCCAGGACCAGGCCCACGGTCGCGGTTGTTGGTGCCGGCGCTGCCAGAAGGGGAGAGCCATACGGGCCCAGTGCGGGCCTGCGCCCACGGCCCGGGATTCCCGGTCCCTCACCGGTGGGTGTGCTGGACGCTGGAGAACTGGCTCTGGACCCAGAGGCTCCCCAGGCTGACATTTTCCCCAAAGGAGAAAAGGGCCGAAGTACCCAGAGTTACAGGCTTTCCTGGAAGCACCGCCCGCCGTGGGCACCTCCCTGCTGGACGGGCGGGGCGGCGGCTGCCCCGGAGGAGGCGGGGACACAGTCCCAGCAGCCCTGCTGGCTCACCTGCCTGTCCCCTCCGCCCACAAGCCTCTCGCCCTGCGAACACTGGGGCGCGGATTCACCGACAAGCGACGAGGGAACCCGTCAGAACGACGCCAGCAGGTCCGCCTCCCCCATCCAGGCCACTCGGACCCGGAGCCAGAGCCGCACACCTCTGATCACCACGAGGCTGTGAATCGGCTCACATCCAAGGCCACGGCGTCTTTTACTCTGAGAACCCCGAAACCGAGACCCAGGACGGCCAGGAAAGCGCCTCCCCAGCGTCCAGAGGGAGCTTTAGGGGCACCCCCCCATCTGAGCAGGTCTCACAAGCCCCCTTTGCCCAAACCAAAGCCGATTCCAAATCAGCCCCGCGAACCCCGCCTCTCGGCCTTCCCCAGGACAGAGCAGACGGCACGGGCTCAAGGGAACTTCTATCTCCGAGAAACCACCAGTGCGTCCTACGGACCGATCCGGGCGCTCGGCCCCCCCACCCGCACGCACCCCCGCTCGCGACGCCGGTTGAGGGAACCGGAGGGCGCGTTACCTGTAAAACTGGAGCTGTCTTTTGGGGCTCCCATACCGAGTACTGCGGGCAGCAATGGGGGAGAGAAGGAGGGAGAGAAGAGAGTCCACAATTGGCATTAACCACAGGCAGGTGCCAGCCCGGAGCCGTGGCGAGGCCCGCAGCCCCGGCCCCACCCAGGTGCCGCCGCCGCCGGCTCCCTGGCTGTCTGTCTGGAGGACGCGAGCCCGGCCCCAAGCGCTCGGCGGCAGCGCCACCCAGTGGCTCGCAGGGGCAGAGCCCGTTCTGCTGGGAAGTGGGTCCTGGGCCAGCCGCATGCACACACCGAGGAGGAGAGAAGACAGGAGGTACCCCGCCCGACCCCCGCGATCCCCACCCGGGAAGGTCTGTCGCTTTTAACGAAACAACAGCGGGAAACCCTCCAACGAGACCTGCCGGCACCCCGCTCGCCATGGGTTCTCAGGGTCTTGATGAAAGAGGGACAGCCCTGGCTCCCGGTGGCTCCCAGGACTCTGGCTGTGGCTCAGGCCCTGATAATTATCCCATAGGGCCCCTCGCTCCAGGACCGAGGGGCCCCGGGACCCCACCCGGGCCCGGCTTTCATGCAGTGATGCCGTCTGGGTTCCCAGCTCGGCCCCATGCCCTCCTTCTGCCCTCGCCCCCGTGGTCGGCCTGGGATTTAGCCAGAGAGACCCGAGCTGTGTTTGCAAGAGGCGTCTCCATCCAGGCACCTGGGGAGACCTGGCCGCCCCCCACCTCCCGGCATTGGAGCCTGGCCCAGGGCCTGGGGGAGCTGGGTCCTTCCCCGGGTCACGAGGAAGACAGTGGCCTGGGGGGCTCCTCCTGGAGGCAGGACTGATGGGGGGGGGGAGAGGGGGAACGGGGGCGGGAGTCACCTGTAGATCATGCCGGGGGAGCCCGTCTGCCTCAGGGAGAGCCGAGCCGGGGAGCCCGTGGTGGATTCCGGATACATGGAGCCGGCCTCTGGTCCCGAGGCGCCCTTCACGCGGGAAGACTCTGGTGGGGGAAGCAGAGGGGGAGGGAGCGGGTTCAGAGAGGCCAGCTGGGCCGCGCCCGGAGGCTCTGCGAGGTGGAGGTCACCCGCCCATCCTTCCTCAGACAGACAGACAGACCGACCCACGGGGACTCTGACGACTGTGAAGGATTTCTGCCCCATCCCTCCACTCTCCCCACCCAGCGCTCCTGCTGGTGGTGGTGGGTGGGGTCCCTCCCCGTCCTGGCAGTTTTGCTGAGCCTCTGGGAGCGCATTTCTGGGCTCGCAATGCAGAAACAGTGGCGCCGGAGCCTCTGGACTGTCTGCCCCCCTCCCCTGACCCCGACTCCAGCCCCCTGCGGGCCACTGGTGAGACTGCTCAGTGGTAAGGGAGCAGCTTGTGCCCGGCCAGTGTGGCTCAGTGGTTGAGCATCAGCTTATGAACCAGGAGGTCACTGTTGGATTCCTGGTCCAGGGCACACGCCCACATTGCAGGCTTGATCCCCAGTGGGGGGTGTGCAGGAGGCAGCCGATCCGTGATTCTCATCTTTGATGTTTCTCTCCCTCCCTCTCCCTTCCCCTCTGACATCAATGAAAATATCTGGTTTTGAAAAGAAGAGGAAAGGAGGAAGCAGCCTGCCAGATGCCTCGCCTCCCTGCTCCTGGCACTCCCGCCCCGTGGAAGCCCTTCCCTGGTGAGCGCCGGGCCCTGTGGCTGCTTCTGAGCACAGAACTGGCGCGGTGCTGACGCCACTGGGCGAGGAGGCAGGAGATGGGGCCTCCTGTCTGGCTGGGGCACCGCTTTCCTGACTTGCGGGCTCTGATGAAGCAGCCGCTATGTCGGAGGGGCCCACACGGCCAGGAACGGAGGGCGACCTCTGGCCAACAGCCCACGGACGGAATCCCTCAAACTACCTGCGAGTTTGGGGCGGGGGGTGTGGGTTCCCAATGGAGCCTTTGACTATGAGCCCAGCCCGACCAGCACCCAGCTGCAGCCTGTGAGGCCCTGAAGCAGGGGGCCAGGCGAGCGTGCCCCACCTCCTGGCCTACAGCCCCCGAGAGTCGGAGAGTCGTCAGCGGGAACATTGGGGCAGCAACAGGCCCTGCTGAGCTCCTGAGGGCGCCCGGCCCTTCCCAGCTCAGCCAGGACCCATCACCCACCCCTCAGGGGCACCAGAACCCCCCGCCTCTGGCGGGGATCCCCACCGGCTCTCCCCGGTCCCGGCCGCCACCCTCTCTCTCGTCCCCACAACAGCTTTCTCGGGGGCTCCTGGTTCCCACCTTCCCCCCGAGGTCTACTTCACGGGAGCGGGAGAACCTCCTAGACCCCCGTCAGATGATGTCATATATGGTTCCTCACTTTATTCAGAACGAAAGCCCGAATCTCAGCACCGGCCTGGGACCCCCATCTCTCCCTCCTCCGCCCCCCGTGGTTCCCACGCCCACCTCACCCCCGCACACCGGCTCCCGAGGTCCCACAAACCCGCAGACACTCCAGCCTCAGGGCCTGGGCGCTGGTCTTCCTGCTCCCCGAGCCCTCCGACCCGCAGATCCCTCTGAAGGCCCCCGCCCCCCACTGTTGTCTCTTTTCCAAAGGTCGCCTTCTCATGGAGTCTTTCCCAGACACCTTACCTTAAACAGCAAACCCCGTCTCCCTCACACCCCCGTTCCCTTCCTGGCACCTTCCCCAGCTCTCCCCCCAGCACATGTCTCTTCCGAGATGCCTTGTGCTGCCCCACCGTCTCATTTATGACCGTCTCCCTCCCACGAGGCTGCCAGCTTGGTCTTGTGTCCACAGCTGTGCCTGGCACAAGGAGACACTCGGGTATTTGTTGAATGAATGAATGAATGAATGAATGAGTGAATGAATGACTCTGCAATTCCGCCTGCAGAAGGCTCACCCAGGGAAAGCGCAGGGAGGTGGCTGGATGGGCAGGCTGTTAACCTGGAATGCCCTTGGCAGAGGGGAGGGTAAGGGGGGACCGGGGATGCTGCCCGCCAGGAACAGAGGAGTGTCTCTGAGGGTGCCGTGCTCACCCTGTCCAGGGCGTGCGCAGGCAGCTGCAGGTGCAGGGGCAGCCGGCACCACCTGCGGCGACTAGGAGGGCATCCTGGGAGGTCACCTCTCCCGCTCCTCCCCCTCCCCAGCCTGGACTCCCTGAGCCAGTGGCCAGCGACTGCCCAGAGCCCACCTCCTGGCCCTGCAGCTGCCACCGTCCAATCAGGAGCAACTGTATCCTCCCAGCAGCCAATCCCGGAGGAGCGGATGTCCTAGTGGGATATTGCCAAGGGCAGGCACCTTGGGAGGCAGGTGGGGGTAGGGGGGACATGGAGGAGGGAGGGAAGGTCAGCTGGCTGGGGGTCCAAAGTCTGGGTACCTGTCTCCCACACCAGGACCTGGCCTGTGTGTGACCTTGAGCCAACACCCGATTGGTACGGGGAGGCGCCGAAGCAGGGCTGCTCGCAAGGCCTGCCCACACGTGCTCACGGGGAAAGAGAAGAAAGACACGGAACTGAGCCCAGGAGGAAAGCCGCCGGTAAATCTGGACGCTCAGCTTTCACAGGGCGAGCTGAGGGTGACGCTGGGGGGCGGGGGAAGGGGGGCCGGGCAAGAGGTCAGGAGGCTCCTCTTTCTGTCCCCCAACTGACCGTTTGCGACACTTTCACACTCAAAAAAGTTGTAAGAAAATCAAAATAGCACAAACCCCTACATTTTCATCCTATTCACCATGTCTACATTGCAGCTCATTTGCTTGTCTTTCCTCCCTCCCTCCCTCTGTCCCTCCCTCCCTCCTTCCCAGAGACCCTTGCACAGGGTGGACGGACTGTGGCGCATCCAGGTGATAGAACAGTGGTTCTCAACCTTCCTAATGCCGTGACCTTTTAATACAGTTCCTCATGTGGTGGTGACCCCCGACCATCCTTCATAACTGTAATTTTGCTACTGTCGCGACCCACAGGTTGAGAACCGCTGTGATAGAAGAAAAGGAACATGAGCTCAAACCAAGAAACTGCGGAGAAAGCTCGGACCCGAGCCTGAGTCCAGGCTGGAGACAAAGAACGAGACGCTCCCCGCCGGGCCTGGCTGGCCTGGGCCATGGATGCGCTGGAGGCTCTGGAGGACGCGGGGAGGCTGCCTTGGAGGGCACCACGTGGCACCCCGAGGACCGCCCCCCCCCAGTTAGTGCCTCCCCCTGCGCCACCACCACGGCGATGTCTTCTCCACCCGGCCAGGGCTCTGCTCTTGCTCACAGCTGTCTCCCAGGGCCCAGGGGCCAGCCACCCGGCAGCTGCTCAGTGGACGTGACTGAGGGGAGGCGGAGAGCGCAGCTCCTGCTGGCCAGGTGTGACGGACACCCAGGCGGACACCGCTGACCTTCCTGGCCGCCTCGGGGCTCGGGGCTGGGACTCCGGCTCCTGCTTCTCGAGCCCCAAAGCTCAGCCAGGGCTGTTCCCGGCACTGGGCCGCCCCTGTGCCAGCCATAGCCAGCAGCAGCCGCCGCGGTGACTGTGGGCCTCGGAGAGACAGGAAGAGGTGTGACTGCTTGAAACCCCACAAATCCGGAAGGGCGCTTGCATAACGCCCCTAGGCCCCCGCCCACCCCCCCCCCCCCCCCCCCCCCCGCCAGGAGCCAGACATCCGCCTCCGGGGCGCCCTCCTCTCCTCTGAGCGAGCCTGGAGCGAGGCCCGAGAGTCTGGCCCAGGTGCATGTGGCCACGGGTCCGGCTGTGGGGCCATCGGGGAGCAAGCGGGAGGCCCCGGAGCGGGGAGGGGTGTGGAGACCATCCGTCCACGCCGCCCAGAGCCAGTGCAGGCAAGTGGGCGGGGAGGCCCCTCCTCATTGCATTAACGTCAGATATAAGGAGAAGGTCACGGCCAAGGAATCCCAAATCGACGGGAAATCCCTTACCCAGTCCCCCACCCCCCAAATCAGGCACCTCCCGGCCGCCTCCGGGCAGAAGCCTGGCCGACTCTGGCTACCCCAGGACCTGCCCTGCAGTGGCTGGGCTGCGGGGACAGACTGCTGAGGGCCTGGGAGGGACGGAGCTCTGACCAAGGGGAGAGGGGGGCGCTCATCGCCAGCTGGGCCTCCTGATGGGGCGGCCCCAGGCGGAAGGGTGCCACGCAGGGCTCCCCTGGTGCAGGCAGAGGGGGAACCTCAGTGTTTTACAGACCTCGTGAGCGGCAGCGAGGTGGAGAAAGACTCGGGAGACAGCCGCATCTCAGGCCCAATCCTGGCGCCCAGGCCCAGGCCCCCTGCAGCCACTCATCAGCACAGTCACAGCTCCGCCTGCACCTCGACACCAGGACCACACCCTGCTCCCACATCCTGCCTCACCCAGGAGGCGTGGAGGGTGCAGGCGGGGGGGGGGGGGAGAGCAGGGGGGGGAGGGCGGGGCCCCCTCGTCAGAAGCACAGGCTTCTCTGAGCAGGAGGAAGCCCCTCGGGCACCAGGGAGCTGCCTGCCCAGCGCTGCCCTCCTGCCCCCAGGGGAGCTGATGGGGTGCCATGCTGTGGGAGGGGGCTTCAGCACAGACTTGCAGGGTGGGGAGGCTGGGGTCCCCCAGCTGCCTTCCCCCTTGCAGAACAGGGGGGCCCATTTGTCTTATTTTTAAGGCAGGGACCCTCACTTCCTGGCCTCTGGATCCCAGGCGACAGTAGCCGCGCAGGGGCCTCTGGGAGCTGGCAGGGGCTGCGGGCAGCTGGCACCGGGCAGCTGGCACTGCCTCACGCCCCGCAGTGGCGACAGAGGTGGCCCCGCGGCGCTCTTGATCTCCAGGCACCTCGCTGCCAGGGATGAAAGCAGAAGCCAGTGGCTCCGGGCGCAGGACTGTGTCCCGGTCAGACGGACACCCTGTCCGGCTGCTGGGTGGCACCCACCCGCTGCCAGCAGTCATTGGGGTGTGAGGGGGGGCCCGCTGAGCCCCTCCAGGAGGAGAGCTGCAGCGGCTCTGCTGACGGGGCCACGCAGGCTCTGCCCGTCCGCAGGGCAGGCACAGGGGCGGCTGCCACCGGCTGCAGCCGGCCTCGGCGGGGTAGAGTCTGGGGGCCCCTTGGCCCGACTCACCCCATTGATAGGGAGCACGCCAGCCCTGCTCAGCACCAACACAAACCCACTTTGGGACACAGCACCCCGAGACCCCCTGGTACCTGCTCCTGGGTCAGAACGGCCAGACACAAGCCCATTTTGGTGGAAGGCAAGCGGCCACGGGACCACGGGCCGACCAGGAAGTGGGTGGAGGCGGTGCCACAGAGCGGAGGGCGCCGGGCAGCTGGGGCCCCGGGAGCGGGGTGCAGCCTCAGCCCAGGCGCAGGAGCGGGGCCCACAGCCCGCCTTCCGGCCGCGCAGCAGCCTCGAGGGGCAGGAGGCCGGCCCCCCCCCCCAGGCAGGCTGGGGCCCCTGCTTCCGGGAGGGGGTGGGGGCGCAGACCTGGTGATTCAAGTTCCTGATCACCGGTGCCCGCGCTGTGCCAGGGCGGCCCCACCGCCTGGAGGGGGCACGGCCGCTCCGCACCCCGCAGAGGACGCCAGGAGGCTCAGCGGGCAGGCTGGGGTCCGGGCCGGGGACTGGGGGACCCCAAAGCCGTGCTCTGCGCTGCGCGGGGCTCGCCCACCCCAGTGGAAGTAAATGACCTCGCTTCGCCGTCAGAAGCCCCCACACACGACTCCTGACGTCATCAGCGGCATCCTTTGGGCCGATGCCATGGGTCGTGCTTCCCCTGGCGGTCACACGGGCCCTTACACAACCCCGCAGGCGGCGTGACCGTGCCCATCCTGCAGACGCGGCCGCCGAGGCCGAGGTCAGCCAGCTGGTGCGTGTTGGGGGGAATTGGAGGCTCGAGGGTCTGAGTCCGGCGCTGGGTGCGAGCAGCTGTCACCCTCGGTGTGGCCTTTCGGGGGCCAGGCCCAGGCCGCCTCCACAGGGGCCTGGGTTTGCTGAAATCCTCCGGAGACGACGGAGGTGCCCGCACCAAGAGCAGTTCCTCCACCGTGGTTGGCGGGCGGCCTCCCTGGTGCCCCGGGACCAGCCGGCTCTGCTGCGGCCGTGGGTCCCGTGCGAGCGCGCCAAGTGGCGGCAGAAAAAGAAAATAACAACATTGCACGGCCTGACTGGTGTGGCTCAGTGGATAGAGCGTCGGCCTGCGGACTGAGGGGTCCCAGGTTCGATTCCGGTCAAGGGCATGTACCTTGGTTGTGGGCACATTCCCAGTAGGGGACGTGCAGGAGACAGCTGATCCATGTCTCTCTCTCATCGATGTTTCTAGCTCTCTATCCCTCTCCCTTCCTCTCTGTAAAACATCAATAAAATGTGTTAAAAAAAAATAACAGTGCGCGGCACACGCAGGGAGCGGTAGGCTGCGGGTCTCCGTGCCACGCTCACGGCACCTGGTCAGCTCGCGCTGCCATGAGGAAATGCCCGTCGTGGCCGTGTCAGCAGCAGGCGTGTCCCTCTCAGTCCTGGGGGCCGGGACCCGGGACCAAGGTGCTGGCAGATTGGGGTTCTGAAGGCCGCTTCCAGGGTGCACACGGCCCCCGCCTTGCTGTCCTCACTGGGCGGGTGGTAGGCTCTGGTTTCCGGTCTCTCCCCATCTTGTAAGCACACCACCCACCATGGGAACCCCCTCTGGATCCCCCAACGCTCAGCACCACCCAAAGGCCACACTTCCCAACGCCGTTCCATTGGATCGCGGCTTCAACTTGTGGATCCCCCAGGACACACACACACTCAGTCCATGCCACACTGTCCACCCCGTATCCCTGCGACGCGCTGTCCAGCAGCTGGCCCACTGCCGTGCCCAAGCCCCCCACATGTTCGCTCTGGCCCCCCGTAGGAGAGGCTGGCGGGCCCGGCCTGGGACGACACCTGCCATCGTCCCTGTGCCCAGCAGGAGGCCACCTCCTTCCTGCAGAGGCAGAGCCCCGGGTGCTCACCGCCCCATCCGCTGCGCACACAGCCTCCTGGGCCACGCGCGTCCCTGTCCCCGCTGCCCACCCGGCTCCTGGGTGCACCCTGGACTTTACCTTTCGGCACGGCGTTTCAACCACGTGTCTCCCCCCGACCCTCCTGCAAAGCGCTCCACCCAGCTCCACTTCCCGGGTGGTTTAGTTTTCATCTCAGGGGATCACAGCCTGCTCTCGGGCTGGGACACGATCATCCCCCCTAATCTCCGACACCAGAAGGCAGGCCGTCTGCTGGCTGCGTGATCTGCAGCCTTCAGCCCATCCCCCCTGGAAACTTCACCGTGGAGGGGGCGCGATGCAGGAGGCGGGATTTACTGGTCCCGCTCACGCTCAGCGCTGCCCCCACTGACAATCTGTACCCGGCTCACGCACAGCACAGCGGGGAGGCCTTCCAGAGCCTTCCGGCCAGTGCCGGCCTTCGAGGTGGATGCACTCCCTGCATTTTCCCCCGGGAGACACCTCCCCGGTGACACATGGTGCAAATGTCCCAAACGTTCAAGAAAGGCCATGAGCCGAGACCGGTGTGGCTCAGTGGATAGAGCGTCGGCTTGCGGACTGAAAGGTCACAGGTTTGATTCCGGTCGGGGGCATGTTCCTTGCTTGCGGGCACATCTCCACTGTGGGGCGTGCAGGAGGCGGCTGATCGATGTCTCTCTCTCATCGATGTTTCTGACTTTCTATCTCTCTCCCCTCCTCTCTGTAAAAAATCAATAAAATATATTAAAAAAAAGAAAAAAAGAAAAAAAAGGCCATGAAAACACCTCATGGAACCCAGGACCTGGCTCCGTGGATGGCTGAAAGGGTCCCGCCTGGACCAGCAAGCGGCCTCCTGTCGAGACACCCCAGCTCCGGCTCCTGTCTTTGCCCCCCACTGATCTAGGAAAGCAGCGATGAGCTCAGCCTCCTGGTGGGGGGCTCTGTGACTCCTTCTCTGCTGGGGCGGCTGCGGGCTATGGTTCGGAGGCTGGACTCTCAGCACCATCACTTCCGCCTTGCGGAGAGCGGCCACAGCGCTCGGACAGATTCAAGCCTCGGACTAAGGAGAGGGCACGGTCCTCTGGTGGCAAAGCCACGCACAAGTCCCAGCACAGTCACAGCCGAAGTCTACGGTTGGAAGCTTGCCCTTAGGATTCGAACCCGTGGCCCCAGGAGGCCGAGTGATGTGGGCTTGATAGGGTTGATGTGCGTGTAATTGAGTCGATTCGAAACCCGTGAGAACGTTGTAAAGGTTCCTTTGCCTCGTGGCATAAAATCTGGTGTAAAATGAAGACTGGGCTTGCAGGCACGGACACTGTCTCTCCATCAGCGAGCAGCGTCCACCTAGCCCCAGCTTTGTCCTCTTGTCCGTCTCCTTTAATCCTTCACCGCCCCACTGGCCCCCACCCCTCAGGTTCACCCCTACTCGTACCGAGTGCGGCACCCTGTCTCAATTCCATTTTCAATGTCAGAGACCAGAGGTCGGCGAACGCTGGCAGCCACTGAATGGCTCTTGGCGTCCGCTCCTCCGCTGTCCCCGGTGGCTGCCAACCAGCAGAGCCGCCCCAGGGCCGGGCGGGGACTTGGTGAATGAGTGCGTGCGAAAACCCTCCTCCCAGGGCTCACGAGGGGGCGCTCAGCCTGCCCAGTGCCGGCCCCGCTGCTGCTCGAGTGGGCACCTTGCACCTCCTCTGCCCCTGGCACCAGGAGGACACGCCATGTCCCTGGGCCTCCAACCACTCCACCCCGCCTTTTCTGCAGGACTGGACGGTCACCGAGTGCAGAGGACGTGGGTGCAGCGCCTCTGAGCTGTGTTCCCAGCCGAGGCCGAGGGCCGGGCAGCGGGCAGCGGGCAGGCAGCTGGTCAGCCCGGCTCGTGGGGCCACCCACGCAGGCTTTAAAAATGCTACGCTTATTTCACTGCCCCTCAAGGGTGAGGGCGAGACCATCCAGTCTGTGTGAGCCCCTCCAATAAAAAACAAACTCGCAGCCAAAACCGGTGTGGCTCAGTGGAGAGAGCGTCGGCCTGTGGACTGAAAGGTCCCAGGTTCGATTCCGGTCAAGGGCATGTATCCTGGTTGCGGGCACATCCCCTGTAGGGGGAGTGCAGGAGGTGGCTGATCGATGTCTCTCTCTCATCGATGTTTCTAACTCTCTATTCCTCTCCCTTCCTCTCTGTAAGAAATCAATAAAATATGTATGTAAAAAAAATAAAAATAAAAAAATAAACTCGCAGAAACAGACACCACAGCAGCCCTGCCCCCGAGGTGGTGGCCTCGTGGCGGCCAGCTGTCCGGCCGAGGCACCGCAGAGAGTGGCAGGAGGGTGGCTGCGGGGTTTACCCCGGAACAGATTAATCAGATTTACGGGCCAGGAAGGCAGGGTAACGGGGATGGGAGCACACAGGGCCTCTGCGCCTTCTCCCCTCCTCCCTCCTCCCCCGCAGGGCAGAGGCCGGGGGCGTGGCCAGCAGGCAGCATGGAGTCACCTGGGACTTGAGGGGTCCCCTTCCTGACACGGACTGACCCCATAGGGGCCGTGCTGTGGGCATCACCTCTGTCTGTCTTTCATTGCCCTGAGTGTCCCTTGTTGTCAATGTCATAGCTCGGAGGTCTGCAAACTCTGGCCCAGTCCGGCCACCACCTGCTTTTATAAATAAATTTTATTGATAGACAGCCACACCCTTGGGTTCACACATTGTCTCTGCGGCTTTTGCACCGGGAGCTGAGGAAGGGTGACAGAGACCCCGGGCCCGAGGCCTGACAGATGGACTCGGTGGCCCTTTCCCCGCACGAGTTTGCCGCCCCTGCCAGGCTGTTTCGTCACACGCTCCCGTGTCCTGGGGAGGACCCGCCCCCCACAGACAGCCCCGGAGGCTGGCCTCTTGCTTGGGGGTGTTCTCATGGCGGCGTGGGTCGGGGCTCTGGAGATGTGGTGAGAGAGCCGCACAGTCAGCTCTCTGTTCTCTGGGGAACATTCTGGATGGGACGGCTGAGTCCTGAGCAGCTTCCCTAACGGGGAGACACGCCCGGGACCACCAGCCACCTGCGGACCCTGCTGCTCAGAAGGAGGGGCCTCCCACTGGCCCCGGCCCACCTGCTGCCCCTGTCAGCTCTCTCCAGACAGCGGAGGGGAGGGTGGGGGACCAGGGCAGGGCTGAGGGGGAGGGGGGACCAGGGCAGGACTGAGGGGAAGAGCGGGGGACCAGGGCAGAGCATAGGGGAGGTGGGGGATCAGGGCAGGGCTGAGGGGACCTCCCTCGGGGGCTCCTTTTCCCTTGACGGTGTCTGAGCTCTCCCTGCGGGCTCTGGGAGTCCCAGCAGCCATTGCACACCTCGGGCTGCGGCAACGCATCCACTTCTGTGGGTCTGCAGTGAGCCCAGGGCACCTTTACCGCCACCACCGTCACCTTCACCGCCATCACCTCCACCTCCACCTCCACTGTCACCACCTCCACCACCACCTTCACCTCCACCACTGTCACCTTCATTGCCATCTCTGCTGCTGCCACCACCTCCACCACCACCACCTCCACCGCCGCTGCCACCACCTCCACCACCACCTTTACCGCCACCACTGTCACCTTCATCGCCATCTCTACTGCTGCCACCACCTCCACCTCCACCACCACCTCCACCACCGCCGCCACCACCACCTCCACCGCCATCACC
>JAAGEH010000446.1:739060-803104 GCA_011751065.1 Lasiurus cinereus | reverse complement strand
GTGCCAGGGACTGTCCCGATGCTCCCACCCAAGTCACCCCCTTTGGCCGATCCAGGAAAAGGGGAGACGCAGACGCCAGAGCCAAGTGGCCGAGAGGGAGAGGGCCAGACCCTCAGCTTCTCCCCAGGGACCAGGGGTCAAGGCGGTGCCAGAGGACCCTGTGAGCAGGATCCCGCGTCGGTGGGGCCCAGGCTGGGGCGTGCCGACTGGGGAAATGGGCCTGGGCATGACCAGTTGCTCAGTGGCCGGCAAACCGCGGCTCGAGAGCCACAGGCGGCTCTTTGGCCCCTGGAGGGTGGCTCTTCCACCAAAGACCGCGGCCTGGGCGAGTCTGTGTTGAAGAAGTGGCGTTAGACGACGTTGAAGTTCAAAAAATGTGGCTCTCCAGAGACACGTCAGTCGTGGCGCTGTGGACATTTGGCTCTGTGGACCGAGGAGTGTGCCGGCCACGGGGTGAGCTGCTTGGTCTTTGAAGCTGGTGCGGGTTCGGAGGAGAGACGTGCGCCCAGCTTCCGCCTGGAGTCGGGCGATGGATCTCGATCCCCGGCAGCCAGGGCTCCCGATCGCGGTGGGGAAAGCAGCGCGGACACGAGGCTGAGCGAGAGGCCCCCTGCGCCTGCCTGCCTCCCCTCCTCTCCACTCCTGTTCCACCTGCACGTCTCTCCGCCCCTTCCTCCCACCCGGGGTCCGGGCCCTGCCGTCCCTTCGACATCTGGGCATCACGGTGTCCTCATTCTGGGGACCTGCCAGGCCAGGCAGGATGGCGTCACCAGGATTCTGTGGTTGGCAGCAACTCCTGCTCCCCACAGCCCCCCAGCGACTCAGACACCCCTCCAAAGTGGCCTTCCCCAAGCGTGGCCGAGGTCTGCACCTCTGTCCACGGGGCTGGCTTCCTCCAAGGGGCAGAGCCCAAGAAGGGACCTGGTGCCAACTGGCAGGAGGGGAGGGGCTTAACCGCCCCCACCCCTGCCCCTGAATGAATGGAGGAGCTGACAGAAGTAATAGCACCTGGGGAAATGGCTGTTAGCATTTATGGACGCTCACGTGTCGCATCCGAGGAGGCCCAGGCACACCCCGTTCAGGCCACCGCTGAACTTGAAAGCGTCCCTGCCTCAGGGCGTCTGCTGACCCCTCAGAGGGGCAGGTGGCTGAGACCCTGGCAGCTCTCTGAAGAGCCCCAGCTGCTGGGAAGGGGGGGTGGAGAGAGGGGTGGGGTTCCTGGCCCTGGACACCCGCTGAGATGGTCCCTCCCCGAATATAGCTGAAGCTGACCCTGTTCTGACCCAGGGTTCAGGGACCCCAGGGAAACCGTTCTGGCTCCATCGTGACGTGAAGGTCACTGGGAATTTGGTCACGGATGAAGCCGGCTGCCTCCTGTCAGTCCCGCAGACCAGCCCGGTCCCTGGGCTCTAACCGCGGGGAGGCCTTCCTGCACCCGCTAGGGGAGGCCCCCTCCCGGAAACTGCCAATCAAGGCTCGGCCTCTCACTTCCTCCGCAGCCACTTGGGGTTGAGAAGGTCCTTGAAAGGAGAGACAGAGCCCCAGGGCCCGAAGCCTCCCGGCTGCCCTGCCCAGAGCTCACTGCCCGCTGACCTCGCCAGGCACGACATGGTGTCCTATCGCCGCCTCCAGTGTCCAGTCCGGGGTGCGCCAGCTTCCTCCCACCCAGCCTCCCCGTCCAAACTCACAGGGTTTTGCAGGCTCCACACTTCTCATGTCCCACCCCCTCCAGGCCTGGCTCAGCCCCCGGGTGCCCGGCAGTGCCCTCAGGTCTGCGGACTGGCAGCGCAGAGAGAGACACGGGCCTGGCCCTCGGCGTCCTGCAGGGAGCCGCCCGCAGGACGGCTGTGCTCTGGCCCAGACACCCTCCGGGCCACCGAGGCGGGTGTGGACCCGGAGAGCACCCGTAGGTAGTCTCTATGGACATGACCTGGGTGGGAGCCAATGCCCTCTGGCCCCCCACCTCGAGGGCACAGTGGGGGGGGGCAGGAGCCCCGGAACTGCCACCAGCCTGGGCTCTGCAGGTGGACGCTTTTGCCGGGGGACAGTCCAGAGGGCAGATGGGACTCCCCACAGGCAGGTCCCCCCCAAACCCTGCCACACGGGGGGCCTCGACGCGACCTCCCCAGCCGAGCGGGCGCTGGCTCTGGGCGTTCGTTGCAAGGGGGGCCGGCGTTTTTTGAGGGGGCGGAGAAGTTGCCCGGAAAGAAACCCTGACGTGACAGATAGCGGGACGGCTGGGGCCAGAACTCCGTGTTCCCGATCCCGGGAGGTGATGCATTAGTTTCCATCAATGCTAATAGCCCATTCCCCCCCGCAGGAGCTACGAGTTAACTCATCTGCTGCCCTCCACCTCCCCGGATGTGGTTCCACACGGGGCCACACACGGACGGGTGCGGAGGAGCCAGCCTCACGGGCGGGTCCCCGCTCTGCACCCGGGCAGACGGGTCCGCTCCCCCTACCCTCAGCTCCACAACCTGGTTCCCCGCATCATGGCAGGAAGCAAAGTTCCCAACCACCCCGAAAATGCTGAATCACAAAATGAGGCTGAGCAGAGGGTGCCGTGGGGGCGGGGAGGGAGATGGTAGCCAGGATGGGGTAGGGGGTGCGGGGAGGGAAGGCAGGAAAGGGTGCTCAGGGACTTCCCACGGGGAGCCCCCCTCTCCTAGGATGCTCCAGGCCAAGTGCAGCCCCCCCATAGGAGCCTCCAGTCCCAGAAAGTCGCAGGGTGCGCCTGGGTGTGTGTGTGGGGGAGGTGGAGAGGGTGCAGAGGGGGGCAGGTGCACCAGCTACCGCAGTACAGTGCGCAGCAGCGGTGCAGGTGCAGTGCCCGGGTGGGTGCGCGCGTCCTTCTGGGGAGAGAGGCGGCAGGTAGGGAGGTGGGCAGAGAAAGGAACCTGAAGATGCCCTAGGCCGGGGGGTGCAGGGGGCGCACAGCAAGGGGGTGTGGGGTGCAGGAGGCAAGTGCCCAGGTCCTGGGGGAGCGGGGCCAGGGGGAGAGAGAGAGCAGAAGGGGAGGTGGGAGCCTTCAGGAGCCAAAGGGATGGAGACCTGGGGAGGACCGGACCCGGGAGCGCCCCGAAGGGGCTGCGCAGAGGCCTGGGGCTGGCCTGGGGGGGGGTGGGGGTGCAGGGGCTGCAGGCCTGGGTGCGGGTGCGGGTGCAGAAAGTGGGGGAGCCTGGGCACAGGGGGTCCCCGGGGCCGGGGAAAGGGGGAGAAGGATGCATTTTGGAGCGGGAAGGCGCACAGGGCGGCCGGGGAGGAGAGCTGGAGGGGGAAGGGACGGGATGGATGGGGCAGAGCGGAGAGGCCGCGGGGACGCGCGGGGGAAGAGGCGGTGGAGAGCCCCCTCCGCAGGCCTCGCGGGGGCCGGGGCGCGGCCCGCGGGGGTCGCCGCCCGGCACTCACCTGGGGCCCCCGCTCCGGGTCCGCGCTCCGCGCTCCGGGTCTTCCTTCCCGCCCTGCGCCGCGCGCCGGGAGCGGCTCCGAATCCCGCTCTGCCTCCCGGCCGGGTTCCGCCCGCCGCCGCCGCCGCATCTTCACCTCGTGGGACGCCCGGGGCCCCGCCTCCGGCGCCCTGCCACTGGCTGGAACCCACGCCACTCACGCTCCCATTGGCTGAGGAACGGGCCCCCCGGGCATGCAAATCAGGACGGGCCCGCCACCGCGCCGATTGGCTGGGGCTGGCGGCGGGGGGGCGGGGGTGGGGGCGGAGCCGCTCGGCTTGGGCTCTGATTGGCCGGCGACGGGGACACGGGGCGGGCTCGCGAGGCTCCTCCCGCTGGTGGCCGCGGCCTGCGTGCCCGGTGGCCGCCGGTTCCGGGGCGCGCGAGGCCCGCGGCTCCGCTCGGCCCCGCACCGGCGGGCGGCGGCGGGGCCTCTGCGTTCGCAGTGGATCTCCTCTTCCTCCTCCTCCTCCTCCTCCTCGAGAGCGTGGGCCTCGTCACTCCCGGGCGGACGTGGGCGTGGCGGGCCGGTCTCCTAGGCAACGCGGCGGCGACGGTCGGAACCAAGTTGGCTGGCGCTGCGGGGGGGGCTGGGGAGGCTGGACACGGGTTCCAGCCGCTGGGCCGCCGAGCAGGGCTGGGGCTTGGGGGCGGCTGGGTATGTGTCTCCGCGGGGGCTCGGTGCTTGCGGGGCGCGGAGGCCGGGCGGGGCGCAGGGCTGTGCCCGCCGCGTCCGTTGCACGTCGTCCCCCCCCGCCGCCGGGACACTTGGTTCGGCCCGGGCTGCTGCTGCTGCTGCTGCTGCTGCTGCTGCTGCTGCTGCTGCTGCTGCTGCTGCTGCTGCTGCTGCTTGGGTATCTCCTTGGCTCCTTGGGGCTCACCTTCTGCCCTCTGCCCCTTGACCCCGAGTCCCTCTGCAGCCTCCAGCTTTAGCGGGGCGCGGTCCCGACGGCCTGGTCTTTTGCTGGGATCTTGGCGGGCGTTGGTGTTCCCCGATCCGGCGTCCCCAGCGGCCTTCCGGTACCCGAGGCCCATGATGGACTATTGTGGGTGCCCATTCCCAGTGGTGGATGCCCGTCCCCTGCGGGGGCCACCTGCCGTGGAGGTCTCCAGACCCCCTGGTCCTCGCAGAAGGACCTGTGTCCAGTGGCCCCTTGGCGTGGCGCTGGCCTTCACCCTCTGCTGTCCAGCCAGCTGACCCCCTGGCTGGCGCTGAGCTCACCAGCGGGCCCCTGTCTGCAGCCGGCATGCTGGCTCTGCTGCCTGCTACCTCCTTGAGACGCAGAGGCCCCACCCAGGCACATGCCCGTTAGCGCCCGTCTCCGCAGACGCCTCCAAGTTCTCAGACCCTCTCCTTTCTGGGGTTGCAGCGTCTCGTTTGGGTGGAAGTGGGCGAGGAAGTCCAGCCCGAGCCGGCGAGTTAGGGAAGGAGGGGTCTGCGCGGCCTCAGGCGTCTGTCGCCGCTCACATCACCCGCCACTCCTTCCTGCCGCCTCCGTAGGCGCCAGCCATGTCTCTGTCCCCGCTGACCCGTGTCCCGTCTCCTCCCTCCAGATGCACGTGCCACGAGGGAACCCGTCTGCTGCGGTCAGCGCCGTTTCTCCAGGGCCCGGCACGTGGTGGGTACTCTACAGGATGTACTCTGAACGAGGGGGTCTAGGCGGTGCTTAATTACATCTCCACTTACTCCCCCCTGCCCCCCCCCAAAAGTCCTCAGGTCTCAGTTTTCCAAGATCTGGTTCTTTTCTTGGAAAAGCACCCTCCCTGGGCCTAGCAGCTCCTCAGGGCTCCAGGCCTTCCATTCCCTGGACTTTGGCCCCGCCGACCTCTGCAGCTCCTGGGTCCCCTCCTCTCTCCCCGCTGCCCTGCTTCCAGCCCCCCTCCCCCCAGGAAGGAGGCTGGATTAGCTGCCATCTGTGCTGCTCCCCCAACCCTTGTCATTCTATTCTTTATTTTTAAAACAGATTTTTATTGATGTCACAGAGGAAGGGAGAGGGAGAGAGAGAGAGAAGCATCCATGAGGAGAGAGAATCATGGATCGGCTGCCTCCTGCACGCCCCCACACTGGGGATGGAGCCCAAAACCCGGGCCTGTGCCCTGATTGGGAATCGAACCTTGACCTCCTGGTTCACAGGTTGACACTGAACCACTGAGCCACACCGGCTGGGCCTCTCTGGATCTTTAGACTCTTGGATCAGAGCATTGGTCTTTACACGTGTGTACCGGGACGACGGGTGTCGGTAGACACGGGCTGAATAGGCTGCAGCAGCGAAGACGTCCCAGCAGCTTCGCAGCCCCTCACTGAGTAGGTGGGGAAGAGACACAGGGAGAGTAAGGACTTCCCAGGAGTCTGAGAGGCAAAGGGTCTGCTGATCCCTGGCCAGTGCTCTTGACCTCCACCCCTGGGGCCTCCTGGCCTTGGCAGGACTGAGGGGCAGGCCTGGGGACAAGGCCTTGCAGCCGGCCACGGCCTCTGTCTGACGGAGTGGCCGTTCAGCCTCACTGGGAGGGCATGATGCGGGTGCTCCTCAGCACTGTCGGAATCGTGAACGGGGAGGTGTGAGTGCTGGCTCCTGGCGGCTCATGAAAGCGGCTGTGTCTTCTGTGTCCCCCCAGCCCATGGGGCTTCCTTTTTGGAAAAGCAGGGGGCCCTTCTTTTTTCTCATTAGTGTTCATCTGGCCCCCACGGCCCGCTGCCCTCCCTCTGCAGCACCCCCACTCCTCTGGGCACGTGAGGGTTTACTTCATCATCGACAGGACTCCCCCCGAGTCGCTAGTCCTGACCCCACGGAGCTCAGTCTCGCAGGACAGCTGGTCCTGCGCAGTGTGGTGACCAGTGGGGATCCCATGTGCGGAGCCCTGAGGGGTGGGGTTCTCACCCTGGGGAGGGGGCATTTGGTCTGGCTCCTGAAGGACAAGGAGGGATTACCCAGGGGTTTGTGTGTGTGTGTGTGTGTGTGTGTAGAGGGTGAGAGGCGTGATGTCCAAGAGGAAGGCCGGGAGGAGGTGGCGAGGAGGGAGGGCCAGGAGGCAGGTCTCTGGGGTCACCTCTCCCTCCATCTCCCATGCAGACCTCGCTGCCCGCCTCCACCTGCTCACGCCGTGTTGGCTTCTGGGTGGCGGTCCCTTTCTGTCCCTCCTTCCCCGCGTGTGTCCTGCTGGCCCAGCGGGGGCCATGCCGCTGTCCAAACGCCCCATCCGTGCGTCAGGGCACCCGCTTTGCATGGATAAGCACTCCAATTTCATCAGAAAAGTCAACGGGAAAGCAACATTTCTCTGGGGAAAAAAAAAAAAGATTGCTTGGGAGTCAACTTAGCGGGAACTTCCATCTGCTTTTGTGGTGGCTGAGTCCCAAGGACACAGGATGCAGGCTCCCTCTGTAAGAGCTGGCCGGCGAGCAGGCGAGACCCGGGCAAGTGGCAGGGACCGTGACCCCGGGAAGCACAGGGACCACGTGGCGCCCTCCTGGGCAGCCGGCGCCCCTGTCGACACCGGGCGGGCCTCTTCGGCGCGCAGGGTGTGGACGCCTGCCAGGTCCGTGGCTTCTGGAACGCGTTCCCACCAACGGTGGTTCAAGCCGCATGCATCCCTTCTCTCCCAGTTCTGGAGGCCCGGCGTCCACGGTCTGTCCCCGGGGCGGCCGCCAGGGGTGGCCGGGTTGTTCTGTTTCCCCGCCTCTTCCAGCTGCTAGAGGCCCCTGCACATCCCTCCCTGCGTCCTGGTCACCCGGCCGTCGCTCAGAGCCCTACAGCCTCTCTCTCTTTAAAATATATTTTATTGATTTTGTACAGAGAGGAAGTGAGAGGGATAGAGAGTTAGAAACATCGATGGGAGAGAGACATCCATCAGCCGCCTTCTGCACGCCCTGCACTGGGGATGTGCCTGCAACCAAGGCACATGCCCTTGACTGGAATTGAACCTGGGACCCTTCAGTCCACAGGCCGATGCTCTATCCACTGAGCCACACCGGTTTCGGCCCTGTGGCCTCTCTTGTTAGGACCCTTCTGAGCGTGAGAGGCCCACCTGGCTAGTCCCCACCCGGGTCCCGAACGGGCGTCACATCTGCAAGGGCTGAAGTGGTCCCTCCCTCAGGCTGGGCGGCCGCTCCTCCTGCAGGAGTTCCTGTGGGTCCCCACGTTCCCCTGGAAGGAACAGGCTCTGATGAGGCGGTTCTTGCAAACTGGGACCCGTCTAATGGCGCCATTGCAGACGGCCGCTCTCGCTGTGGCACGACCCCCTCCGGCCAGAGGTCCGGGCAGGAATCTGCCAGGCTCAGGAGCAGGACTCGCACGCTCCCGGTTCAGCTTCGCCTGGAGCTTGATTTGGGGCCTTCCTCGCAGTGACGGGTGCATTTGGTTGGAGAGGTGCCTGCCAGTGCAGTCTGAGCAAGGCGTTTCGATTCTCAGCAGTTCTGCCCGGTCAAGTGCGGCCGAGTGAACAGATCCGCCCGCAGCCTGAATCACTGGAGCCGGCTCAGCGGCCGGTAGGGCCGATTTGGTGTATATTTCCCCTCTCATCCCAGAATGCTGGAATGCACACGCTCCGGACCGAGGGGAGAGAACGTGTCCTTTCCCCGTGTCACCAGGACATCCCTGAGCGAAGCCCCTCACTCTGTGGTGCGTGGGGAGGGGCAGGGCGGGTTCCTCTAACTCAGCCACCCACCCCACCTCGCTCCATCAGCGAACGTGTCAACGCGGTGAAGAAGGCAGATTTCACCCGCGGAGCCCGTGACTGGCCTGGGGAACCCCGGGGTTTGGGGAGCCCACGGACAGAGCTGCAGCTTGCAGGCCAGCCCGCGGCCTTTCCTCCTCGCCATTTAGTGCCCAGGGTCTGGCCGGGTCACAGCCAGGAGCTTACGGCTCCCTGCCAGCTGACAGGACCCTCAGGAAGGGGAGACCCCCGTCTGGTGGGGAGGCACAGACGTCCTTGGTGAGCCAGGTGGCACTGGGACCCGTCCCCAGCTGGCCTCAGCGGCCAGAGGCACGGCCTGTGTCCCGCCGCCTGGGGGCGGGGTCCCGCTGCTGCCTCGGACCCGCTGGCCCTGCGGCTCTCTGCTCTGCCTGCTTGTGTACAGGAAGGTCTCACTCAGCAGACCCAGCAGAAGCTCAGATTTGCATCTTGGGGTCCTGAGTGGGCCATGCTCCCCAGTCCCCGCGGAGATAGCCCGGTCCCCGAGGCCTGGGCCTGTGCACACTCAGCCTCCGCCGCTGCTTAGAGCGGCCCTGCGTGTCCGTCCCTGGCCCAGTCTCTGAGGCCTGAGACTCCTGCTCTGATTGGCTCCCGAGTGGGGCGGCAGAGCGGTTCTCTGGGGCGAGACGGGCACGGGTGCCAGGGGAAGGCTGCAGGGGTGCCAGTCCCCCGCCCTCGCCTGGATGTGGAGGTTGGGATTGCAGAGGCGGATGAGGGGATGCTGGGTCCTCGGATACAGTGGGAGGCAGGGAACGTTCAGGTCTCTGGGCCCCGTGGTCCTTACAGCTCTTACCTCTTTGAACACGAATGGTGCAGGTGACCTCAGAGGTGCAGCGACCCCCCGGCCGGCGGCAGGATGCGTGACTGGCAGCAGGTGTTTGACCAGACCGTGCTGGTGCCTCCCCACCCGCACAGGGCCCGGCAGCCCTTGAAGGAGTCGACGGCGTTTCAGTGCGTCCTGAAGTGGCTGGATGGGCCGCTGGTCAAGCAGGTAAAGAAATGTCCCGTTTACTGTCAATCACGCGTTGTGACCGCCTCGGCGGGAGGCTATCGATTTCCACTTACTTGTCTGCGTCTCACTGCTGTGCCCAGTACCTCGGGCCTTGGCCATGTGGGGAGACAAAGTGGCCCATCAGCAAAGAGGATCCGTGATTCAGCGACTCGGTCAGCACTTTTGACGCCGGGGAAACGTCTGCGTCTGCCCACAGCGGCGCAGTGTTTTAACAGGAGAATCTGGTTCCCTGGTTCTTCCTTTCTTTTCTTTTTTTAAAATATATTTTTATTGATTTCAGAGAGGAAGAGAGAGAGAGAAACATCAACAATGCAAGAGAATCATGGACCGGCTGCCTCCTGCACGCCCCCTACTGGGGATTGAGCCTGAAACCCAGGCATGTGCCCTGACCGGGAATCGAACCCTGACCTCCTGGTTCATAGGTTGAGGCTCAACCACTGAGCCCCGGCCAGGCAAAGGGCCGGTCTCTATCGTCTCTGGCTGCTTTGTCTGTATTTGGGGCTGTGACATCGTGGTCCTCAAAGATTAGCTTCTCCTTTGTCGGTAGCACCCCAAGATGCTCCCGGCCAGTGGGGGGTTGGAGCTTGTGGTTACATCAGGGAGGGTTCACCGGGCTGGTCACGATACAACCACCCAAATACCTAAGCTGGGGGTGGCTTACTGCGCCCACCGCAGACTGACCTGTGGTTACCCCACGTTCCAGGTGTGGCCCCATTGGGGTCTCTGATGTCTGGGGCTTCTCTCCGTGGCCCTGCCTCTGTGCCTCCTTGGCTCTGGGGGGTCTCCAGGTGGTGCTGTGCCCGGTCAAGGCGGGGTGCTCTGAGGGGTAGTTCCTGGGAAGGAAACGGGTGCCTAAACCCGGAGGGATGCCCCCCAGCTGGTTCACTTGATGGTCGCCAGCACCCGTGGGAGGCTCGGGCCGTTGGGGACCCTCGGGGCCCACCCTGTCTCCCAGGGCGCGCTGGAGGTGCTGTCGGAGCCCGGGTGCCATCTCCGCGTGACCCTCTTCGACGTCACCTACCGCCACTTCTTCGGGAGGACGTGGAGGAGCTCGGCGCGGCCCGTGGAGCCGCTCTCCAAGCAGGCGCCCAGGATCGCCTGGAACGAGGTGGGCGTGGCGGCGGGCCGCAGGTGTGGGGGCCGGGGCGGGCAGGGTACCTCCGACCTGGGGACCCCGGGAAGGCCCGTGAGCCGCAGCCCCACCCAGCTCACAGCGCTGGTCCGAGGGCGGCACCGTTTCCAAACAGAGTGTGTGTGGAGGCCCAGCGCCCTGATTGGATGAGAGCACCGCGCAGGCTGGAGCAGTGGGCAAGGGTGGGGGGGTGGGTGGGGTCTCGTCCCCGGTATGTGAGATAGAGTAACCAGCAGGTCACGAGGCTGTGCTTGCACGCGTGCCAGCGAGCAGGGGGGCCTGGGTCTGCGCTGACTCTCCTGTGGCCTCTACCGCATGTGTCCACGTGGAGGAGGGTGCCCACGGTTGAGGGATGAGTCCCCTTCGCTGTCCTCCCCTTGGAGGGGCTGGGACTGTCCCTGTCGGTGGCGCTCATGGCCGCCCGGCTGCCCACCCTGAGGCGCTGCGGCTGCGGCTGCGGCTGCGGCTGCAGGGACTGCGGGGACCTGCGGAATCAGGTCGCTGCCAGGAAAAGCCCGCAGAGCGACGCCCCGCCCTCCGCACTGCCCAGGGCTCAGCGTTCGTGCTGGGGGTGGGCTTCTGTGGCCACTCACGTTGAGTGACGCTTCAGCTGTCACTGCTTCAGCTCGTGGCTCAAGTCCGAGTTAGGAAGCCGAGGTGTGGCGCTGGTTCCGAGCCTGGGAGCAGCGTGGCTCCGGCCCCGCCTGCGCCGTTTCCTTCTGAGCTGGCGTGGGGCGGGCAGTGGTGAGCGAGGACCCGAGTCCTGGAAGCTCTGGGGAGTCTGCACCTTGGTCTTGGAGTCGCTGAGGAGGAGAACACGCCGGGGAAGCCTGGGGTCGGAGCCGATGCCCGGACACAGGATGGCAATGGCGATGGGGATGGGGATGGGAGTGGGGATGGGAGTGGGGATGGCAGCGGGAATGGGAATGGGGATGAGAATGGCCTCGGAAGGCGCTCTCAGTGCTGTGCCCTCGAGAGCAGCAGAGGCCACTGGTACCCGGGGCCAGGCCTCCACGTCCAGCACTCCTTTTGTTGCCTCGGTGGTCAGGATACAGAAATCCGGGTTTTGTTCAAGTTCTTGAGCTCCAGAGAAGTCCCCTCCGCGTGTGCACACGTGTGTGTGTGTGCGTGTGTGCGTGTGTGTGCGTGTGTGACGTTTGCACAGTGTGAGCTGTCCCTGAGGGCGCTGGCTTGCGGGTGGGGCGGGGGCTGCTCACTCTGGGGGTGCCCTGCCTGCCCCCTGTGGACACAGAGATGAGTCCAAGCTGCCCTCGTGGAGGGTTCGGGAATTTGGTGGCACGCTCTCTCTGATTTTGTGACAGAGGACCGGAATCATCAAACAATGCCCGGAGCGTTTGGAGTCACACTTTATTCGCCGGTGGGCTCAGAGAAAGTGAGTTCAAATTCTCAGCAAGGCTACAAGCAGAACTCTCCTTTTGATTAAAGAGCCAGCCCCGTGTGTCTCGCTGCTGGCCTTGCAGACAACACGGTTCTATCCAATTAAAAAAGGCACCTGGCGTGGCATTGAGAGCATGGGCAGATCCAGTCTCTGGCCTACAAGGTCAGGCAGCTACGTCTATCTTCCTCATGATTCAAGCAGGCTAAAGCAGGCTAGAAAGCAAAGTTGTTTTTATTTTTTAAAAAAATATATTTTATTGATTTTTCTCAGAGAGGGGGGAGAGGGATAGAGAGTTAGAAACATGGACGAGAGAGAGACATCGATCAGCTGTCATCTGCACGCCCCCTACTGGGGATGTGCCCGAAACCAAGATACATGCCCTTGACCGGAATTGAACCTGGGACCTTTCAGTCCGCAGGCCGACGCTCTATCCACTGAGCCACATTGGTTTTGGCGCAAAGTTATTTTTTTTGAATAAGAATCCATCTTAAAAAAAAAAAAAACCCAACAGCAGAGAACTCCAAACAGTAGTTTTACAAAATGGGGGTTAGCCTTTCCATTGCACTGGCTGCCTGGATGTCCGCTTACCGGCCACTGGGGGTCCGGTGTGGGGTGCGGCTGCCGGCGGCAGGTCCAGTGGGGCTTTGCCAGCCCTGGGCGTGGGCCGGGGGTCATCCTTGCGTGCGTGGCTTCACGGAGTTGTCGGTGTGAGAGGCCGCTTCGGAGAGGCTGCTGTTTCACTCCTCAGCCCCTAACCGCGAGCGCGGGGGCTGGTCCGTGAGTGCGGACGCCTGGCGCCCGGCCCCTCAGCGCAGAGGGCGGTGGGCTCTGTTCCGAGACCCCTGTGTGGAGCACTGCCCTCCCCTCCTGAGAGACGCCCATCACCCAGCCAGCCAGCCGTGCAGCAGGTGTCTTTAAACAGTAGCCAGGGGCCGCCCTGGTTGGTGTGGCTCAGTGGGTAGAGCGTCAGCCTGTGGACTGAAGGGTTCCAGTTTGATTCTAGCCAAGGGCACAGGCCCGGGTTGCGGGCTCGATCCCCAGGGGGGAGAAGGCAGTCGATCCATGGTTCTCTCTCATCATGGATGTTTTTCTCTCTCTCTCCCTCTCTCTTCCTCTCTGACACCAATAAAAAACAAAACAAAAATGTAACGCAGGGTCAGAGTACCGCACAGCTCCTACATTTTCTCTCCAACGGACACGGTTCCCCTTAGACCAGTGGTTCTCAACCTTCCTCACGCCGCCAACCTGGAATACAGCTCCTCATGTGGTGGGGACCCCCAACCATAACATTATTTCCGTTGCTGCTTCATCACTGTCATTTTGCTAAATGTAAATATTGGTGTTTTCCGATGGCCTTAGGCGACCCTCCCAGCGGTTCCAGCCTGTGGGTCGCGGCAGTGGGAGCGGGAATGAGACCCACAGGTTGAGAGCCGCTGGTGTGGAGCCGAAGACCGCCGGAAAACTACCCGCTGCCACCGGGTGCCAGGAGCACCTCCCCAGGGTGACGACGGGCAGATTTGCCTCTTGGTGTGCGCATGGCGTTCGTGCACCGCCCCAGGCGGGAGGGCGTGTGCGGGTTTGGCCCCCTGAGCGCTGTCGGGGTTCCTGGCTGAGGCCACGTGTGCGGGCAGGCGGGCCCGGGCCTGAGCACCGGGGGAGCCTCTTGACCCCGATGGGATGGCAGCTGTGAGCGCCCCGTGTTTGCATCCCAGGCGGCTCTCCCCCTCCACGAGCCGGGGGTCAGTCCTGAGCAGAGCTGGCCTGGCCCTGGGACCCGCGGCCTCTCCAGGGCTGCATCCTGCTTTCCTGGACCCTCACGGTGCCATGCGTAGCCCGTAGGGTCTGTAAACGGTGCTTGGAAAGAGCGGGTCCCCGGGGACAAGGGCCGGTGCGGCCTCCCTGCCCATTTCGTCTCGGCGTCATTGCTCCGTGTGAGTGACAGGGAGCGGCCGCAGCATGCACTGTGCCGGGGCCGTGCCGGGACGCCGGCCAGCGCTGCGGCAGGCAGGGACCGGGCGACCTCGGCGCGGGGGCTCGCTGCTGAGAGGAGAGTGGACGGTGGTGTCAGTGACACGTGTGCCCAGGTGCACACGTAACGGGCGGGACGGTGACAGACACGCCGGCGCTGAGCCCGGTCCGGCGCGCTGGGAACAGAACATAGTTCTCCCGGCCCCGCCACTCTGCGGTGATGGCTGCTCCATCGCTTTGCGGTAAAAGGAAACAGAAAAACGATTTACACCTCCGCTGGCGGGTTCAGGTGTCTCTCCGTTATCCCCGCTGACAGGCCGTGGCTGCGGCAACCGCTTCCTGGGTGACATGCGGTGTCGGCTCATCACAGGATTAGTCCAGGTTGACATCCTCTGTGGCCCCCCCCTGCCGCCCGGCCTGGCCTGGCCCCTGTGCTCAGCCGGGACCCCGGCACGGACGTGGGCTCCAGGGGCACAGAGGCCAGAGCCAGAGCCCGGCCCGGGACGCGTGTCCCTGTTGGTCACAGCCTCCGCCTCTGTGTCGGGGCCGCCGGTCAGTCTTAGAGAAAAGCAGCTGCTTCAGCTTCTCCAGACGGAGGAGACGCAGCAGCGAGAGGCGCTCGCCCCCGGGAGAGGGGCCCGGGGTGACCCCGGAGGTCAGAGCCGGGAGGCGGCCAGGGTCCGGGCGGAAACCTCCGTCCGAAGAGCTCGGGCCCCAAACGATCTTGTGGGAAAACGCTCTCAGCGGGACTTCGTCATAAAAGGAGTTGGTTGGGCTCGGCTCCCCGAGAAGTGCAGGGGCTGCTTGGTCAGAAGGAGTGGGCGGGCAGCTTCTTTATTTTTTTTTAACATGTAAACTTTTACTTTATTGTTTATAGAAATTTTATTGTTTAAAGAAATTTTATTTAAAGATATTTTATTTTATTGTTTATAGAAATTTTATTTTACTATTTAAAGAAATCTTATTTTATTGTTTATAGAAATTTTATTTTATTGTTTATAGAAATTTCATTTTGTTGTTTAAAGAAATTTTATTTTATTGTTTAAAGAAATTTTATTTTATAGTTTATAGAAATTTTATTTTATTGTTTAAAGAAATTTCATTTTATTGTTTAAAGAAATTTTATTTCATTGTTTATAGAAATCTTATTTTATTGTTTATAGAAGTTTTATTTTGTTTATAGAAATTTTATTTTACTGTTTAAAGAAGTTTTATTTTACTGTTTATAGAAATTTTATTTTATTGTTTATAGAAATTTTATTTTATTGTTTATAGAGATTTTACTTTATTGTTTAAAGAAATTGTATTTGATTGTCTCCCACTGCCCCCACCACGGGCGGGTGGGGTTTGTGCGGGGAGTTCCACGCCGTGGTGTGGCCGGGGCTGGTCCTGTCTTTAGTGTCCCTGGGTCCTGCTTTGGGGGGGTGGGGGGTGCGTGGGCCCCGCCTCTCTTCCCTGCGGGGCCTGCGGTTGGTCCGTTGGCGTTTTTGTGGGGGGGAAGTTCCCTGAGCAGAAGCGCAGGGCCATGTCCTGGTGGCGGGCGCTCGGGGGAGGGCGGGACCCCGGGGGCCGCTGGAGGTGCCTGTCCTCTCGGGCGCTGCAGGGCGGGGCGGGTTTGCGCGCGGCGCTGCCCAGGGTGGCAGGGAGCCCGCTGGGTGGCGGCGCCCTCACCGGCTCCGGCCTGTTGGCAGCCCGTGTACTTCCACACGTCGCTGAGCCACCCGGGCGTCGTGGCCGTGGTGGAGGTGGCCGCCCAGGGCCGCCGGCGGGACGGGACCCTGCAGAGCCTGTCGTGCGGGTTCGGGATTCTTCGTCTCTTCAGCAGCAAGCCGGAGTCTCCCCACGCCGCCTCCCAGGACAGACGGTACCCCTCGCTCTCGTCCTCCCGCCCGGTCCCGGGCTCCCCGCCCTGGGCTTTCCCTCGTCCCCGCGCTGCTGAGACCCCAGCCCGCTTGCCCACACGGATGGGCTGCGGGTGTTGGCTGCTGGGTGTGCGCACCGGGGCAGCGGGTGGCTCTGCTTCGGGACGTCCCCACCCAGCTGAAGCGCGTTGTCCCCTGGTCCCTCTCAGCCATGGCCTTTGACCTTTGGCCGGAGAGGTCTTGGCTGTGGGTGGTCCTGTCCCTGGCCTCCACCCACCAGGTGCCAGGAGCACCTCCCCGTGGTAACGACGACACATGTGTGCAGGCATCACCGCCTGTGCCCTGGCTGAGAGCCGCCCCCAGGGGGACAGCCAGGGGAGGGCTCAGCGAGGTCTCTCCGGGCGTTTCAGTCATTAGGGTCCAGGGGCGTGGGCTGCGGGGCTGGGCTGGGCGCAGGGAGTGGTGCTCTCCAGGGTCCGTTCCCCCAGAGGCGCGGGAGGTGGCACCCAGAAGTGGCACCGGGCAGGCCCAGGAGGTGGAGTGGTTGGGCCCCACACCCTCCTTTCTCAGAGCAGCTGCTGTTTGGAGCCGGTGCCGCAGGCCCATGCTGACTGCTTCGGGCTCCTGTTTTGCAGGTTGAGGCTGTATCACGGCACCCCCAGAGCCCTGATGCACCCCCAGCTGCAGGACCCCATCGAACGTAAGAGCCTCAGCGGCGTGCTGGCGGCTCCCCTCCCACCCCATCTCCTCCCCACTGGCCTGAGCTCTTCGCCCCGCCCCCTGCAGGCCACCTCGCCCTCTCTCCGGCCTCTCCCAACTCTCTGGGGTGTGGGTCCCGTTCCCGGTGTTTCCTGGAGATGGTGGGCTGGCTCTCAGCCTCCGTTCGGAAGGACGGCCGCTTTTAGGACAGGCTCTGGCCTGGAGGCCCTGCCTCGTGCCCGCTGCTCTGCTCCGTGGGCTGCAGGGACGCGGGGCCGAGACCGAGGGGCGGCCCCGGCCGAGCCCTGGCCGGCCTGCCGCTCTGGGGAAGGGGCGAGCCAGAGAGAGTTTGTCACATCGCATTGAAAGCTGGCGTCCCTTTCGCTGCGGTTTCCCCGTCTGTCTCCCTGGGAAACGGCGCGTCCTGGTGGCGGGCTGATGGTGAGGCGCTCAGCCCACCCATGGTGTCAGCGCTGGCGTTCGCGTTCTCTCCCCAGAGAGCAAGCACCTGACGGCCATCGAGAGCTGCGGCCTGCAGTACACGCTGCAGCCGCACCCGGCCCTGGAGGCCGCCTTCCACCTGCTGCCCGAGAACCTGCTGGTGTCCGGCCTGCAGCCGCCGCCCGGCCTCCTCCCGGCACCCCGGGACGCGGGTAAGGGCTGCCCGCCCGCCCCCTCCGCCCCCCCGCCCCCTCCGCCCGCCCGCCGGTGGTCCGGCCTCTAGGAACCGGCGGCTTCTTGCAGGTGATGCCCTCCGGAAGCCGCGTCTGCAGAGGCCGGTCACGTGGTACCTGGACGAGGTGTTCTTCACGCTGTACCCTTCCCTGGAGAAGTTCGAGGAGGAGCTGCTGGAGCTGCTGATCAGCGACCACTTCCGCGAGGTACTGTCTCTGGGAGGTACTGTCCCCGGGAGGTACTGTGTCCAGGAGGTACTGTCCCCGGGAGGTGCTGTCCCCGGGAGGTACTGTCCCCGGGAGGTACTGTCTCCGGCGCCGCTCTGCCCCAGCCCCAGCAGGGCTGCCAGGGCGGGCAGGGCCCCTAAAGCCGTCCCCTCGGGGCGGGGGTCCAGGGGGGGGAGAGGGGACCTCCTGGCACGGTCTGCGCCTGTCCTTTCCCTCCTTTCCCCTTCGGGCTGGAGAGCGCCTCCAGCCTGTGGTGGCTGTTTCGATGGGGACGCTGGTGACCGTTCACTCCCTGTGACACCCGCCGTCCGGTACGGGACTTAGTCACCCACCGGGTGAGGCGGAGCCCTGTCCTCAGCACGGACACGGCGTGCCTGGCTCCTCCCAGGGGAAGGCCCGCAAGCCAGCGTCTCCCCCATCCCAGCCCTGCCTTCTCCCCCATCCCAGCCCTGCCATCTCCCCCATCCAAGCCCTGCCATCTCCCCCATCCCAGCCCTGCCATCTCCCCCATCCCAACCCTATGGGCATGCTCTTGCCTGTGTGGGTCCCGCCCCCCACTCTTCACCCGGAGCCTCTGTGGGGCAGCCTGGGCGTGACGGTGCCTCCCCTCTCCCTCCTGTAGCCATGGCGACTCCCATCTTGTAGCCATGGCGACTCCCGCCGTGTAGTCGTGGCGATGCCTCGTGGCCAGCGAGGCCTCTGCACACGCAGCTCCCCGTAGAGTCCGCAGGCTTCGGGGGTCAGCGTAGACCCGCCTGCCACGCCCCCTGTCCGCGGGTTCCTCCGAGAGCCCCACTCCAGCCTGTTCCCCGGCTGGCGGGTCCCCTGGCAGGGCCGGCCCAGGAGGGCGGGCGCGGGTGGTTCCGCACCGCACCTGATGGGAGAGGCAGGGCCCGCACACAGTAGGTCTTCATGTTTATCGTCGAGAGCGTGAGTGCCTCAGTCCGCGGGTGCCCATGCTGTCATCTCAGCCGTCAGTTATTAATCACACACATGCACACGTGTGCACAAATGCGCACACACATGCATGTGAAAGAGGTGGCCGCCCCTGGACACGTGGCTCCAGAGAACGTGGTGCTCTCCGAAAGAGAAACACCCCCGGCGACTGAGGTGGAGCCGGGGTTCCGGGTGCAGCTCCACTGCCTCCTCGCAGCTCAGGGTGCGAATGTGAGGGTGGAGAGCTTGCAGGCCCGCCGCTGGGTCCACACCTCCCACAGACCCCTGCACGGTGTGCTTTCTCCGTCCGCCCGGCTCCCGGCTCCGGCAGACAGGCGGCGGCGGCCGTGTGTTTTCATTACCCGAGGATTAACGGCCGCGTTTAGGCCGGCCCGCCCGGGGCAGGGACAGGGGAAACGAGGGGTCATTGCCGTGATCGCCCATTTAATACTGGATCGCCGGAGGCCGCCCGCCCGCCCGTTGGTCCTCACTGGCCGTTCGTGAAGACGGAGCGTTACTATCCAGCCGCCCGCGGGCAGAGACCGACCGTGCAGTCACTGGCCTGTGACTCACTCACTGCGCGGGGGCTCCCTCTCCCCGGCCAGCCTGCCCGTCTCCTGGGCGCGCCCACCGAGGGGAGGCTGGGACCCCTCCGGGCGTGAGAGGGGGGGCTCCCGGCCTCAGAGCACCCGGTCTGGTGAGAGGCGCGGGGTCCCGGCTGCCAGGTGGTGCATCTGGAGAACGGCGCTCACCCTGGAATCAGGGCAGGAGATTGGTGGTGGGCACCGAGGGGGCGTTGCTCTGAGGAGGTCGTGAGATCGCCCCAGGCTGTGCCCTTGGCCAGCCAGTTCCCACTGGCTCACGTGTCTGCCCTTGGCCGGGGCTCTGCCACCAGCACCGAGTGACCTGCAGAGGTCGGACATTGTCCCGGCTGTCCTCTGCTCGCGCCTCCCCGGAACCTTCCCGAGAGGCCCCTCTCCCTTCCTGCCCCCTCTCCCCTCTCGCCCCCCCCCTGCCCCCTCTCCCCTCCCGCCCAGGCCCTGGCTGCCTGACCCGCGCTCTCCCCAGGGGGACGGCCCGCTGGAGGGCAGCGCGCTGGAGATCGCCGAGCGGCGGCTGTGCGTCGGCGCGCACAACGGTCTGGGCTTCGTGCAGAGGCCGCAGGTCATGGTGCTGGTGCCCGAGATGGACGTGGCCTTGACGCGCTCGGCCAGTTTCAGCAGGAAAGTCGGCTCCTCCTCCAAGTCCAGGTACTCTCCCGGTCCTGAGTCTCACGGGAGGTGGGGGGCATAAGTGGGCACCCCCTGAAGTAAAAGGCCTGCCTGGGAGGTGTGCCCTCACCCACAGCCTTCCCTGGGCCTGGCTTCCTCTCCCTCAGCCCCATTACTTGGAGCTGCTGCCTGCGCCCTCGATGGGTGGGGGCGGGGAGGTTGAGTGGGTTGCGCTGTGAGTTCTGGAATTAGCACTGGGGCGCCCCTCCTAACCCCGTCCCCGAGGGCCACCTGCTCTCCCCGTGCGCTCTCAGCTCAGTGTCTCCACGAGGAGAACCAGCGGCATCGCCCAGCTGCTGGGCTCCAGCTGCGCCCCCAGCCCGGGACCAGGTCCCCCAGGGGTGCCCCCAGAGGCGGGTAGAGCCGGCTCTGGAGGTGGAGCCTCCGACCCCTCTGGCGGTTTAAAATCTGCTCCCCCGGGGCCCCGCCAAAGGCCTGGTTTAGGGGGTCCCCTGGGAGCCAGCACAGAGGGGCTCAGTGCAGGGCCCGGTGGGTGGGTGGGCGGGCTGCGGGAGCCAGGCCTGATGCCCCCCCTCGCCCCGTCCTGGTCCAGCTGTGGAAACCAGGCTCTGGTCCTGAGGAGCCACCTCCGACTCCCCGACATGGTCCAGGACCCCGCCTTCGCCGTCGTCTTCCAGCTGGAGTACGTGCTGAGCAGCGCCCCGGGGGCGGACGGCAACGTAAGCGGCTTCGTTAACTTCCGTCAGGGCAGCGGGCACAGCAGCGGCGGCGGGGGCAGCGTGGGGGTGGCCCCGGATCCCCTTCCTGGCGGTAACGATCTTCCCTCGTCTGTGCTGGCACCCGCCCGGCGGGTGGCATGTGCTCACGGGCACAGTCAGGGTCATGTTAACGCGCGTTAGCAGCCGCAGTGGTTGAAGGATGGGGCCCGGTCCTGCGTTCTCCGTGTCCTGCACCTCAGGGGGTTTCCCTTGGTTTTCAGGGAGAGGGAGGGAGGGAGGGAGTGAGTGTGTGTGTGTGTGTGTGAGTGTGTGTGTGTGTGTGTGTGAGTGTGTGTGAGTGTGTGTGTGTGTGTGTGTGAGTGTGTGTGTGTGTGTGTGTGTGTGTCTGGGGAGGGAGGTGTGACAGACACCCTGATGGGTGCCTCCTGCACGCGCCCCGACCAGGGTCCGGGATCGGGCTTGGAGCCCAGGTACGTGCCCTTGACCGGGATGCCCCCCAGCCATGGGAGGGCACACAGTTCAGAGCATGAGACACGTTTGCGAGGTCACTCAGCCATCACCCCCGCCCATCCCCACCCCCCTCTTCATCTCGTACAACGGGGACTGTCCCAGCGACACTCCCTCCTGCCCCTCGTGGTGCCGCACCAGGCGCCTCCCGTCTGAGATCAGACTCCTCTCCGCCGCGCGCGCGCGTGTGTGTGTGTGTGTGTGTGTGTGGGGGGGGGGGGTCCCAGAGCCTGCCCTCTCCTGTCTGGCGTGTATCTCTGAGCTCGAGGCCTCGCGGCTCACCTGTGGGGCCGGTGTTGGAGCGTGTCCTTCCTTTCTAAGCCCGAGGGGCCCTCTGGGGTGCCATCTGCCTCAGGGTGCTTCCATCACCCGGCCCTGGACCCGTGCTGCCCCTGCAGTTCGCCTGTGACGAACCTGCTTGAATCCTCTGGGTTAAACCCCGGAGGGGTCTGAGGGCCATGCAGTGTTTCTGTTCTTTTTTTTCTTTAGTATATTTTATTGATTTTCTACAGAGAGGCAGGGAGAGGGATAGAAAGTCAGAAACATTGATGAGAGAGAGACATCCATCAGCCGCCTCCTGCACGCCCCACACTGGAGATGTGCCCGCAAGCAAGGTCCATGCCCTTGACCGGAATCGAGCTGAGACCTTTCAGTCCGCAGGCCGACGCTCTATCCACTGAGCCGCACCGGTCTCGGCGACGGTGGTTTTGTGTTTAATCTTTCCAGGAAGCACCATTAGTTCTCCGCAGCGGCTGTCCCCTCTTACACCCCCGCCCACAGGGCACAGGGTCCCCATCGCACGTTCTCTCTCGCCAATGTGCCTGCTTTCTGATGGTTTGGGGGCTGGTCCTGCCTGGGGGTGGGGCGTGGCGTCTCCTGGGATTCGGTGAGGGCAGCGAGCACCTTTCCCCGCGCCCCTGGCCGCTCCCGTCCTCTCTGGAGAGGTGCCTGCGTGCCCTGCCTGTCGGGGCAGTACGCTGGTTTCCGGTGGGGGTTGGGGGTGCTCTGCAGAGTCTGGAGGCCAGTCCTGCACAGCGAGTTCTGCTGGCCCAACGGGGGTGCCAGCGGGGCCCTGGGGGAGGACCCTCCTGCCCCGTCCAGGCGTTTTTTTTTTTTTGAATCCTCACCCGAGGGTATTTTTCCACTGATTGTAGAGAGAGGGGGAGGGACGGGAGGAGTGAGGAGAGAGACACAGCGATGTGAGAGAGACACGACTGGGTGCCTCCCACCCGTGCCCGCCTGGAGCTGGGGATCGAACCCACAACCGAGAGACGTGCCCTTGTCCGGGAGTGGAGCCGAGACCCTTCGGGCCCCAGGCGGATGCTCTAACCACCGAGCACACTGGCTGGGGCCCTCGGCGGCTCCTCCTCGGCCCCGGTCTGCACGCTCCTTCCTCCCGCGCGGCTCTGCCTCGGCCTCTCTGGCACGGACACCGGCCTTGGCCTGGGGCCACCTCTCCTGGCAGTGCTTCCTCCCTTCCATCTGCACAGACCCCTTTTCCACCCCAGGCCCCACCCCAGAGTCTAGGGCAGTGGTTCTCAACCTGTGGGTCGCGACCCCTTTGGGGGTCCATCGACCCCATCACAGGGGTCGCCTAACACCATCAGAAAACACAGATATTTACATTACGATTCACAACAGCAGCAAAATGACTGTTAGGAAGTAGCCAAGAAAATAATTTTTTGGTTGGGGGTCACCACCCCATGAGGAGCTGGCTTAAAGGGTCCCGGCCTTAGGAAGGTTGAGAACCACTGGTCTAGGGGTGCGGGCGTGGACGCTTCTGCTGGGACCCCGGCTCCGCGCACCCCAGGGAGCCCGGATTGGGCAGCTCCCGGGGTCAGGGGTCGGGTTTCTGGGTGCGCCATGCCGGTGAACGTCGTGTGTCACGCCTCTTTCGTGACAGACCTGCTCACGGGCCGGGTTCGCATGTTGCTGGCCGTGTGATGATGGAAAGCCTCCGTGGGAGCAGTTCAGTGCACGCTTTTCCTGGTCCGTTTGCGCATCTGGCGGGGAAGACGCCATAAAGTGACAGATCTGGCCTCAACCTCTGGAGCGGGCACCTGGCCGGCTCCTTGGGGGGGGGGGGGGGAGGGGGCGGAATTGGGGGGGGGGGAGGGTCGCCCTGCAGGTGCTACCCCCGGCCGGCTGGTAGGGTGAGGAAGGGCAATCGAGCTGCCACGGGGCTAATTGCCCGCGGAGGCCCCTGTGAAGGGGGATCGATAGCTCGCTAAGCATCCTGTCTGCTGAGAGGGCGGAGATGGAGGAGGGAGAGTGGATCCGTGCGGGGCTGCGAGGCGTTTCGCGCAGGAGAGAGCTGTATTGATCGCAGGCCGAAGCGCCACGGGGACGGCGGCCACAGACTCCCCACGCGAAGAGTCAGACCAGAGGGTTCCACCCAGAGCAGGGGTACCTGGGTTTATTCTGATTCTGGGGTAAACTGGATTGTACTGGTGTAGATGACTGTTTACAGAAGTCCTCAGCTGTGATTGCAGCCCCGCAGTGTTCCCGGGGGCCAGGTTTCGGAACCCACGGATAATGCTTTCGCTCGTGGAAGGCAATGGATTGCAGCCCTGGCCCATGTGAGTCAATGGTTAGAACACCACTGACGGGGTCGTGGGTTTGATTCCCGGTCAAGGGCATGTACCTGGGTTGCAGGTTTGATCACCAGCCCAAACGGGGGGTGTGTGCAGGAGGCAGCCAATTGATGTGTCTCACCGATGTTTCTCCCCTCCCTCCACTCGCTCTGAAAATCAACGGAAAAGTACCCTGGAGGAGGGTCAACAGCCATAAAAAAGGCCACGGGTTTGTGATCAACTCCTCATTAGCATCCGTATCTTCACTGGTGTATGGCAGCCGCGCCCGGGGTCCGGTGGGGGGCTCCCTGGTGTTCTGTGGGTGCTCAGCCGTGTCTACACTGCCGCCGGCCGCTGGGTGGGAAGGCTGATGGTGAGAGGTTCGGGTTGGGCCGGGCCACGCAGAACGGACTCCGCTCGTGTCTCTGACACTCCAGGCGGGCGCGGAGCCCGAGGCTGAGGCTGAGGCGCGGAGGGTCTCGCTCGCCTGGTTCTTTGCTTGTTCTCCCAGGATGCGGGCTCTCCCGCCCTGAATGACAGGGGCCACCCCCGATCCTGTCCGTCCAGCCCGCGACCGGGAGCAGGTGGCCTGGCCTCCCTGTGACCTGCCTTCCGCTCCGGGCAGGAGCGGGGTGGGGTGAGGTCCAGTGGCTGGGGGACTCGGGGAAGAGAGATGGATTCAAAGCGAAGGGCCGATTCGGGGTGCTTTCCCACATGGCTGTGCAGCCGTGACAGGGAGGGCCTCTGCAGCCGGGACGACGGCCGGTGTAGGGGCGTCTCCTTCTCACGCGTGTCCACGAGCTGCCTGCGAACCAGCCAGGCAGAGTCCTTGGAGCGTGTGTGTGCCACCTGCCTTGGCCCCGGGGGCAATCAGGGCGTGGCCGCGTGTCAGCCAGATGTGCAGGGGGGCGGGGAGGGGGCGCGCTGGAGCCGTGCCTCCCAGAGCCGAGTCATGCCTGCGGGGAGCGGCCCGCGTCTGCCGCGGGTCCTGCTTCGGTAGTGGGGACATGAGGCTCGCCACCTCGGTGCCCGCGTGGCCGGTGGCGGCTCACGCCGGGCGCTCTGTTTCCGTTCCAGGCGGCTCCCGCCACCGCCGCGGCCAGCCGGGCGCTCATGCACACGGTCCGCTGGGCCGTCTGGAAGCCGCCGCCCGACGCCGCCTCCGGGAGCGCCACGCTGCCCCTCCAGGGCGGGATCCAGCTCAACCCCGCGCGCTGCCTGGTCTACAAGGTGCCCCCCGCCAGCCTGAGCTCCGAGGAGGTAACTGGGAGGACCCCCCCCCCCCGGAAGCCGGCCAGTGCGTGTGTTTTCCGGAGCTGACAGCTCGGTGGCCGACGGGTGGCGGGTTCCGGGGCAGAGCTGGTCCGTGTCACGCATGTGCCCCGAGGAGTGCGTGGTGGCGGCCGGAGCTGCTGTGGGTGCGGAGGCCGGTTCCCATGGGCCCTCACGTCCCTGCTCCCGGGTCCGTCTCCGGGCGACCCGCGGGGCTGCGACGCGTGGTCCTACACACTTGGCGTTGAGGCCGCTCTGTGCGGTGTGCCTTCTGGAGAAGACTTCACACCGGTGGTGCCAGGGGGCGCGGGTGCTGGGGAGGGCGCCCGGCGGTCGGTGTCCGGCCAGCTTGCCCTGTGACCTGTCTGTCACTCACACTCGCTGGTCCCTGGCCCTCTCCAGCCACATCCAAAGTGGGGCCACAGCAAGGTGTTGAGAAACCCGCCTTTGAAATGAAGGTTTCCCCGAACCCCGGTGTAGAAAGCAGAGAAAAGGGGGGCGGGGCCCGGTGAAGGGTGGCGGCAGCCCCGGGAGCCAGCGGTGTGTGGCACCTGCCACCCAGCTCTCGTGCGGGCACGTGTTGCCGGGCAATGGGCGCTCCTGAAACCTGCCCGCCGGGCTCGGTCTCCGCACGACTCGGCGTCTCGTCTTCCCAGGGGCAGGGACCGTGCTGCTGGCTCAGTGTCGCCTGTGCCGATGCGGCGACCGACACGCCGTCCGCGCGGTGTTTATGGCTCGGATGCCGCTCGGGGCCGAGCAGGAAACAGCTGAGCGTGCAGCTTGCTGCGTGAGCGATGTCGCTCATTACGGACACAGCTTGCTGCAGACCACGTGGGGTGGGAGCCCTTGTTATAACATTGCCACTCGGCGTCCCGCACCAGGCCAGTCTCTCCCCCAGCTCAGTGTGTGTGTGTGTGCTTATTGTGTGTGTGTAGTGTGTGTGTTTATTGTGTGTGGTGTGTGTGTGTAGTATGTATGTGTGTGTTTGTGTGTTTATTGTGTGTGGTATGTGTGTGTGTGTGTGTGTGTGTGTGTGTGTGTGTGTGGTGTGTGTGTATTGTGTATGGTGTTGCTTTCTCATGCCACCACACTTTCTTCACTCCTCAGTCTGTAAACTTTATCGACTATCTTAGGACACAGAGACTGCCCTTCTGGACCAGGAATGTCACTTCCTACGAGAGTTTCTCCCCACCAGCACCGTGACATTTGAGGCCAGGTTACCCTGCCTCTTGGGCGATGCGGCAGCCTGGCCTGACTCGCTGACCCCAGCAGCACCTCCCTCTCCCCCACACCCCCAACCCCTGCCCGGTTGTGACTGCCTGAATGCCTGCAGGCATCGCCAAAATCAAAAGCCGCCAGCGGGCTGAGTGGAGCCGACAGAAGACAGAGCCAGTGCCCCTGAGGATAAATCAATGTCATTATCAACCCAAACCCCAGAGAGAAACGTGGTTGGGACCCGGGCGAGGCCTGCGTCTCCGGTGGAGGAGACAGTGTGTGCGGAGAAGGGTTTGAGGAAATAATGGCTGAGCTGCCAGATTCGGGGGAAGACATAACCTGCAGGCCGAAGAGGTTCTGTGCACCAGCGGGAACCACAGTAGCTCACCCAGACACGGCGCAGTCAGGCTGCTGAGAAGTAGGGGGAAGGCGGTGCACCCCGACAGAACAGCACGCGGGGCTGTGGCCAGGAGCCCCGCCCGCCCGCCCGCCATCGGCAGAGGGGGCACGTTCTCTTCAGACCTCCCGGGGGGCACACAGCAAACCTCAGAAATGGGAAGGAATGAGATGGCACAGGGCATGCTGTGATCGCAAAGAAATCAGTTAGAAATCAGAAAAGTCGCAAACGCTTGGGAATTAAAACAGCTCATTTCTAAAGGACCCGTCGTCCAAGAGGAGACCTCACGAAAGAAGCCGGTGACGTTCCGAACGGAACAAAAGTGAGGACGCAGCCAGCGGCACGTGCAGGGGGCAGCTAAAGGGCGCACGAGCCCTGTGAGACGGGAGAGGGCCTCCATCGTCGTTCATCTTCCACCTGCAGGAACCGGAGGAGAACAGTGAACTCGGAGCAGGCAGAAGCTCAGTGAGAAAGAGTGGAGCAGAAACCAAGGACACGGAAAACGGAAGAATAAGAGGAAAAAGTGGAGGTCAGCGAGAGCAGAAATCAATCAGATGAAAAGACGAACACAATGATGGACCTCAGCAAGGCCGAATAAAGAAAGATGCACGATGCCCTAACTGGGTTGGCTCAGTGGATAGAGCATTGGCCTGCAGACTGAAGGGTCCCAGGTTCGATTCTGGTCAAGGGCATGTACCTTGGTTGTGGGCACATCCCCAGTAGGGGGCGTGCAAGAGGCAGCTGATTGATGTTTCTCATCGATGTTTCTAACTCTCTATCCCTCTCCTTTTCTCTCTGTAAGAAATCAATAAAATATGTATTTAAAAAAAGAAAAAGAAAGACATGCGCGGACACCGTGGCTGATACCGGGAATGAAGCGTTAGGAGGGTGTTGGGGGAATACACCCCCTGAACAGCTCTGTGTCCACAGTTTCGACGACTTGGATGAAACTGGCCAGTCCATCTACCCCTGCTGGACACCCCCAAGCGAAGTCGCCAACCCGAGTAGACCCGTGACTCGTATGGACACTGAGTTCTTAGTTAAAAAACGGGAGACAAACACCCGGGCCTGTCACTGTGAATGCTGACCACTCGGAGAACCTCCCCTCCCGAGTCCAGGCCATCTCTCCAGGCAGCAGAGGGAGGGAACCAGCCCCAGGTCACGCCCCGTGGCCGGCGACCCACCAGGGTCAGACGCAGAGAGGAAGCGAGGGGCCCTGGTCGCTCAGGAGCACAGACGCCCCACGCTCACCAGGACGTCAGCAGACTGGACCAGCGACCTGAAGAAGGAACCCACAGCAGGTGGGGCGGCCCCGCCCGGGAGTGCAGGGCTGGGGCTCCCGGGGGCAGCCTGCGGAGGAGAGCGAGGGGACCCCGGCCACGGGTGCGGAGAAGCTGGGCCGGACCGACACCCATCGTGGTGGAGACGGAGCCAACCAGGCACAGAGGAGCCCGCCACCTGCCTGGGCGTCCGCAGGGCCCCCTAGTGGCCGCACTTCACGGCGGGATGGCCGCTCCCCGGGCCGCGGCTCCCCGAATCCCTCGCAGCCCCGTCCTGGGGCTCCAGGCGAGCAGCCAGCGAGGAGACGGGACGAAAGGCGGGTGGCTGCACAGGAAGGGCCAGAGCCGCTCTGTGTGCAGGCCGCGTTCTCGTCTAGCGGGTGACCCGAGGGGCTTCAGCACCTCCTATAGTGATGGAGTGAGTTACAGAGGTCGCAGGATAAAAAGGGGTCCATGGAACCCCCACCCCGTGTCTGTCCCGGCAGGGAGGGTGGGGAAGCAACATTTAAAAGACGGTTACTTGTCCGGCCTACCTCGGTGAGACCTCACACGCGCATGGCTCCGGGCTGGACACTGAGCCCCATCGCCGCCATCCTGTGTCATGGCGGTGCCTCCGTGAGGCCAGAGGACGGTCAGCGGGGAGAAGGGCCGTCTCTGGGCCGAAGGCCTCCGCAGAGGGAGAGGGACGTTCCCTCCGAGCCGGTCGGTGGCAGTGCGGGAGTCTCAGCACTCAGAGACCACTCAGTCCCCCCAGCTCTGATTGAGGCGGAGAAGCGGGGGCTACACCACACACGGGAGGTGGAGGGGCTGGAAGAGTGAAGACGGGGTGGGAGGAGCAGCAGTGGGGGACTCCCCTGCAGCTAGGAGAGTCGGGGCGCGGGGAGTGCTGCGGGGGGTGGGGGTGGGGTGGGAGGGCGTGCCGGGCAGCGGACAGACAGCGCGGCGGGCACAGCTGCGTCTCGGGCGGAACCCAGCCCTCGCAGCGGCCTCGGGGGCTCTGGTTGGGGGCGAGGACGTGGCCCCACAGGAGCGTGGACTCCAGTGCTCACGGCGGCCTCTCCGTCCCCCCGTGTGCGTGAGTGGGTGGCTGGCACGTCCCACGAGGAGTGCCCCTGTGTGCCCAGGAGTGGCGGTGACAAGGCCCAGCACCTGGCTGTGTGATGGAGGAAGCCGGTCTGCACGGCCGGGCACCATCCACTCCCGTCACAGGGCGTTCCGGTAAAGCGGCCACGCAGGCAGCAGGAGGGCGGGGGGTGGCAGGCTGCTTGGTGCCGGGTCCCGACCCCGCACACGGACGTCAGGTGGCACGGCCTGGTCACAGGCGTGTTCGGGCGGAGACGGAGGCGGGCCGCGAGGACTCTGCGGGGCAAGGGCTGCTCCGGGCCCTGTGGCCTCTGAGAAGCGGACGTGGCTCCAGTGGAGGGCGCCACGGCCTCTGGACGGCGGGCGGGTGGAGGGCCATCAGGTGCGGGCGGCGCGGCATTTCGGCTCTGCTCTCCCGCAGGTGAAGCAGGTGGAGTCGGGGACCGTCCAGTTCCAGTTCTCGCTGAGCCCTGACGGACCCCCGGACACCTCCGGGCACCCCCGGGTGGAGCGGCGGCCCTCGAGGAGGACGCCCACGTCCCCCGCAAGTGAGTGTTGGCGGGGAAGCTGGCTGCGGGCCACAGCCCCCTCTCCTCCCCCCCCACCGGCTCCCGGGGAGCGCCGGCAGCACGGGGCGGGGATTGGAGGTTCGCGGGGCTGTGGTCTGAATGGTGGTCGACTGTTATGGTGGGTGCTGCACTGTGGGGTGCTGCATTATGGGGTGCTGTATTGTGGGGTGCAGCACTGTGGGGTGCAACATTTGGGGTGCTGTATTGTGGGGTGCTGCATTGTGGGGTGCTGCATTGTGGGGTGCAGCATTTGGGGTGCTGCATTGTGGGGGCTGCATTGTGGGGTGCTGCATTGTGGTGTGCGGCACTATGGGGTGCTGCATTGTGGGGTGCTGGATTGTGGGGAGCTGCTTTGCAGAGTGCGGCAGCGTGGCCAGCTGTATCCCTGCGCGTCAGCTGCCGGTGAGCTCATCTGCTTGCAGCTCCCTCGAACGGCAGTGGAGATTCCGAGGTGACAGCTCCCGGCCACCCCCACGGCTGTCCTGCGAGCACGGTGTGAGACGCAGAGCTGGGTCGAGCCACGGACCACCAGCTCAGCCGGCGCTGTTAGCAGGGCTGCGCGTTTGTGGTTTCAGATACATCTCGATTGACTTCAGAGAGGATGGGAGGGTGGGAGGGGAGAGAGAACCGTCGACCGGCTGCCTCCTGCACACCTGCACTGGGTTTGAGCCTGTCACCTAGGCCTGTGCCCTGACTGACCGGGAACCCAGCTGTGACCTCCTGGTTCAGAGGTCGACGCTCACGCTCTGGCCACCCCAGCCCGGCCAGTCTGCTGAGGCTTTGAGGGGGGGCGTGCGGGTTCGGCAGAGCGGTGTCCTGTTCCTCCGCGGTGGTGGGGTCCACGTGCGAGCAGGTGTGTGAGGAGCGGCTGTGGCCTCGGCTGTGTGTGGTGTCCGTGCCGGGTGCAGCCTCTGCTCGCCCGGGACACCCAGCCGGCATCCTGTGGCCAGCGGCATGGAGGTCAGGAGGGGGTGTGGGGAGATGCACGCGGATGAGTGTACCTCGCCAGCACGGCCAGGGGTGAGCCTGGGGGGAGAGGGGGTGAAGGATTGAGAGACAGACAAGAGAAGAAGGCTGGTCTGGGTGGGCGCTGTCCTCTCGGATGGAGAGCGCGCACAGCGCCGCCGAGTCTCTGTCTCACAGCCGATGCCGCGAGCACAGGCAGGGCGCGGTCAGGACGTGTCCCCGTTCTCCCGGTTCGAACCGACTCCACCCCGTGCACCCGGTCAGCGGCGCCTCCCGCAGCCCGTGTCCCTGAGCCTCGTGGGCCTGGGTTCAGACCGGGGGTTCAGGCTCACAGCCACCACCTCGGGCCGTCACTGTGCCGGGCGGGCTTTGCCGCGGGAGGACCGTGCCCGCTGCTGAGCCCAGGCTCGAACCGGTCCGGACGCTGAGCCGCTCTCCGCAGAGGAGCGGGGGACCGGAGGCTTCCGGCTCCTGCAGGTCTGCCAGCCCAGGCGGCCCCAGCCTGCGGGGAGGAAGCTTAGGAAGAGGGAATGGGCCTTGGGGACAGGAAGGCAGAGCACTGGCCGAAAGGAGAAGCTCGAGGGCCGGGACTGTGACAGATGAATGTTTTGGGAGGAGACGCATCCCCAGCGTTAAAAGGCAGACGGGGCGGGAGGACCGCACGCACGCAGCCACGGACGCTGATTGGCAGGCGTAGGAGACGCCGAAGGAGAGCGTGCATGGCGCTGCTTCCGATCAATAAGGCAGATCAACACCCAGAGAAAGCCGGCCAAGGGCGCCAGGGCGCAGAGGACCCGCCAGCACACGCCGCCGGGCTCGGCCGCCGGCCCGTCCTTCCCGTCCTGCCGCTGCTGGACCCCCCCTGGCTGGCAGCACCCGGGGCAGCGGCCCCGGTCAGACCCCTCCAACCACAGCCCGTTAGCCCAGCCCCCCAGGCCCGGAGAGCAGGTGCCCAGCGGGGCAGCAGCGAGCAGTCTTGTCTCCACGGGGATGCTTTTGACCCCAGGCCTCGGGGTGCACACCTGTGCGCAGAGCCGCCCAGGACAGCGGGCTTCCACCCGCGACAGCCCCGTGTGGGTGTGGCTCCTGCCCGTTGCATTCTCCCTTTCCGAGGAGCCTGAGGGCGTTTTCTCAGGGGGACCCCCCACTTTCTCTCTTCCTGGGGGGTCTGCGATGGGCCAGGCTTCTGTCTGCTCTGGAGAGACAACAAAGGAACAGATTACCCAGGTTTCAGGCAGCGGAAGGAGTCCGTTTTCCTCGGGCGGATGGTGAAGGCGGGACGCTGCGTGTGGGGGGCTCGGCGAGGGCTCTCCATCCTTCCCAGCAGTACTGCCGCCAGCGGACCGCGGCTCCACAAACGCGTCCGCCGTGAAAAAGGAGTCTGCTCCGCGGGAACCTCCCGAGAGGCCGTCTGACGTGACTGGCCTGCGCCAGGAGCTCGGTGTCCAGCTCCATCGACGGTGCGTCTGTGCCAGGTCAGCGGCGCCAGGCCAGGCCAGGCCAGGGAGGAAGCAGCTGAGGCTTGTGGGCTGAGGACCTGCTGCAGCCACTCGTCCTTGCCGCTCTGTCCTGAGAGCCACGGAGACGTGGGAGCGGATGTGGGCCTGTGTGCCAATAAAACTTTATCGACAAGCGCAGGGGGTGGGCTGCACTTGAGCAGCAGCCACAGCCTGCAGGTCCCTGATGGGCAGCGTCCTTCTGGCCGCGTCTTTCTCGGGTTCAAGGGCCGGAGATTCGGCTCTAAGTAGCCCGAACGCGGGAGGGACTTGATGGACTGGGGAGACAGAAAACCCGGAGGTGGAGCCGCTGTGAGGCCTGGCTGCCTCTGGGGACTCCGTGTGACGGACCCCCTGCCTGTGCCTCTCCCGCAGCCTGTCCCCCTGCCCTCCAGCTGCAGGGTCGGCTTCTCCCGGGAGCGGCTTCTCCTCCACGCGGAGGCCCGGGAGCGCCACGCCTCCCCCGGCCAAGGTGTTGCTCTGCCGGGCCCGCGCGTGGGGTCCCCGCCGAGGGTCCCCGCTGAGGAGCCAGTCCCGGGTCTAGAGGGCAGGAGTCAGTCTTGGCAGACGTTGGCAGCATCACCAGCTCTCCAGTGGCCGTCGGGGCAGCAGACCTGCGTGGCCGGAACCTGGCCTCCGGCTCATGGAACTGGGACTTGTCGCCGCCTTCCCACCAGCGCCCACGCCGCCCGCGCCCGGGGCCGAGCGTCGGAAGACACAGCCTCCCGAGACCCCGTGGAACCGACTTAAACGTCCGTGGCGGCTGCGTCCGATGGAGACGTTTCTGACTCCAGCGTTTCCCAGCGTCTACGGGCCCCGTTTCCCAGCGTCTACGGGCCCCGTGGAAGCCGTAACGACGTGCGGCTGTCACTTTACGTGCGGAGCCTGGGCGTCCTGCTGTGGGTCACCCCTTTATTTTATCCGTAAATGACAAGGAGCCTCAGGAAGGCCTGCAGGCGGCCACTAGAGGGCGCTCCGCCCCCACGTTTCCTGCCCTGGACCTGCCCTGACACACATTCTGCTTTCGAATGTTCTGCTGGTGTGGGACCCGGTTGCGTTCTCTTCATGGACTTAGAACAGCCGTGTGTGTGTGTGTGGGTGGGGGTGGGGGTGGGGGGGAAGGAGGGAGTCATTGAAAACGCGTCCCTCCGGCAGGCAGCATCCTTCCTCCGTCCAGGAAAGCCAGCCAGTGGGAGGGGTGGCTGGCAAGTGGCAGTGCCACTCGGGGGGGTGGCATTCTGAGCGGCCCTGCAAGTGACCCCAGCTTGGGGCGCCCCAGACCCCCAGCCCATGCTCTGAGCTCCCCAGCACCGAGCCCCAGCCACTCCCTTCGTCTCCTCCTGGTGTTGCGCACCCCCTTCGTCTCAGGCCGGGTGGCTCCGTTCACAGCTCAGCTGTGGCCTGGGGACCTGGATCGTCCCCGCTGTGTGGGACACCTCAGCTCCCCGCTCTCAGCCCTCGCGCTGCCCGCGTGCTGCCGGCAGAGCGGCCCCTGGCCGGTGTTGACCTGCCGCCTGGCGTCACCAGGGAGGGCCGGCGTGGCTGGCAGGGGCACCGGAGGCAGCAGCCGCCGCCCGGGGCCTTCTTCCTCGGTGCTGAGCGGCCTGCAGCCTGGTGCCGCCAGGAGCGTGTCCAGGCTCGCAGGACGGACAGACACTCCATGCAGGCGCCTGGGGCTCGCTCGCTCGGCTCTGACGTGCTCGGCAGCCGCTCCTGCCGGACCCAGGGGTCCTCCCCGTTCCATGTGCACTCCCCCCCGCCCCCCCACCCCTCACCCCCCCCCCCACCCCGCATGCACTGGCCTTGGTTCCCGGGCGCCCTGAGGGGTCCGTTTCAGCGGTGCAGCGCAGACCTGTGCCCGCTCCGGCTGTCACCGCCCGCGTTGCCCGTGCGTTGCCTCTGGCGGAAGTGGGCCTCCCCGTCGGACGGTCATCCTGGCTGTGGGGGGCGCAGGGAAGAGGCCAGGTTCTGGGAGGACACGTGTCCCCTGGGTGGACACAGGTGGTCTGAGAAGTGACTTCCTGCCCCGACACGGACAGACAGCCGGTGTGAAGCGAGGGATGCTGTGGTTTGGGTGTTTCTCTCCGTCCGCGCAGCCCTGGGCGGTCGGGGCTTCGCGCTCTGGGGTCCCAGAGGCGTCGTGAGCGGCCAGCAGAGGCGTTTCCGGGTGCCGTGCACTCCTGGGAAGATCCGAGGTGATACATTGCCTGAACGAACCCAGGGGCACCCGCCGTGAGAACCAGGAGGCTTTAATGCCCCGTACCCCCAGGCTCAGACTTCGCTCTGTGAGGGCTCAGCGGAGGCTGCTCCCGGAGGCTGGCTCCCAGGCCGGCTCTCTGTTATCAGGGAGAAGAGCATTTCCTGCCGTTTTCCTTGTTACAGACCCGCCCGCTGACTGCGTCTCCATTTAGGCGGAACAAAGGGGACTGGGCTGGCTGGTTCGTCCCCTCTGGCGAGGGATGGGGGTGGGGGGCGGGCTGCCGGCAGAGCCCCCGATGGTCTGGGAGGCAGAGGCCACCTTCAGGGACAGGGGCCCCGGCAGCACCTGGTCTGACTTTTGCTTCTGCCGAAGCGATCTTTCCTGGGAAGCCCACTCGCTTAGTGACGCTCCAACTCCTCCCCCGTGAGCGCGTCTCGGACCCCGAGGCTCCTAGGCCGCAGTGTCCGTGAGATGTGGGCTCTGATGGGGGCTTGTCAGAGGCCGTGGCAGCTGGCTGTGGGGCTCGGGCTGAGCGTCCATCTCTGAGCCAGGAGGTCAGGGTTCGATTCCCGGTCAGGGCACAGTCCTGGGTGGTGAGCTCTATCCCCAGAGTGGGGCGTGCAGGAGGCAGCCCATCGATGGTTCTCTCTCATCATGGATGTTTCTCTCTCTCTCCCTCTCCCTTCCTCTCTGAAGTCAATAAAGATAAAAAGGTGCTGAGGGAGCGCCATCTGCGCCCGGCTGTCCCCTCCTCACTCCCCGTCCGCCCAGCCCCTCAGCTGGGGGCCCCGCCTGCCCCCTCTGGGTGGTTCCGGAGCGGTGGACGGGCTGAGGTGGGCGGCCGGGCACAGAGCAGGGCGGTCTGGGTGGCGCTTCGTGTGCTCAGCTCCTCCTGGGGACAGAGGCTGCGTTGCTGTTGGTTTTGATTTGGGACCGAGAGTGGCCGGGGAGGCGGGGCACGCTCTGTGGAGTCCTGTCACAGCCGGTGGTGGGGCTGGCCGGTCAGCAGGCCCCCGGGCCGGCCCTGCACGGGGGTCCTGGGGCCTGGGGGCTGCAGGGAAGGGGAGGCTCACTGGCTCACGCAGGTCCCTGGCGCTGGCCTGCTCCTGGGCTCGGGCCTGGCTGTGCGGGGAGTTGGGCAGCAGAGGCCACAGAGGCGGCAGGGAGCGGCCAGGGTGGTGGTCGGAGCCACCGGAGGCAGGGCTAGGCCGGCAGGAGGGGGTGGTGGTGGCGCAGGCTGTGACTGCTGGGTGCAGGCTGTCCTGAAGCCCAGAGTGGGGGTGGCCCCGTGAAGTGGACGGAGTCTGTGTCTGAGGGAGCTGACGCGCGGGGCAGGGTGGCCCCAGGGCTGGAGATGGCTGTGGCCGCAGGGAGCCACACGGGTCACCTGGCGGTAAAGACACGCGACACGCGGGAAATGATGGAGATGCCCAGCGCCCAGGCTGCTCTGCCTCAACTTCCCCCGTGGCTTGGGGCTGGCGGGGGCAGCACAGGCCGACAACAGCCTGCCCCCCCCAATTCCACCGACAGCTGGGCAGGTGCTCAGCCTGGGGTCAAGGTCAGAGGACACTCAGCTCCTCCTGAGGGGAGCGGTGAGCCTGGCCGCACTCTTCCTGTGGACCGGCCCGCTGCCCACCTGCCTGCCCGCTGCCCGCCTGCCCGCTGCCAGGTTCCGCTGCCCGCCCGCCCGCTGCCCGCCCGCCCGCTGCCAGGTTCCGCTGCCCGCCTGCCCGCTGGCGGGCTCCTTAGCGGGCAGCCGGGGGCGGGGCCTGCCGAGCGGAGCTGAGGCAGCAGCGGAGGCTGGGCTCCTTCTCCGGGGCGGTGACCGGGCAGAGCCGCCGTGTCCTCTGCCTCCCCGTCTTCTGACCGCTGAGCGCGGCCAGGCCCAGTGGCACGGGCACCCCGAGGGAGACGCCGGGCCCTGAAGGGTGGGTGCTGCGGGTGCCCGGGCCCGAGGCCGACGGCTCCCCCCGCCCTGTGCTCCCTGCAGGCCCGCCGGTGCCGACCCCCGGGCTCGCGGCCTCCCAGGACTCGCCGGTGGGACCGGGGGTAAGTGCAGGCCTCGTGTCCACCAGCTCCAGGCGGGAGGCTCTCTCACCCACAGGGCCGGTCCATGCCCGCTTCCCTGCGCCGGGCAGGGGCTGGGAGCGGAGGGGAGGGGCCGCCTGCTGCGCTGGGTGCCGGGGCCCCATGTCCCTCCTGCCCGTCGCCTGCTGGGCGGCTCCCGGACGCTGCCAGGGACCCCCCGTCGGCACCGAAGGCTCTGCCTTTGGAACAGTCGGTCTCCCTGACAGTGCGTCTGAGGGCTGGGAAGGGTCAGGACTGAACAGCCGTTGCTCTCTCCCCAAGACGCCGAGGGGTGGTCTGCACCCCCTCTGCCCACACCCCTCCTCTGCCCACGCCCCTCCTCTGCCCGAGCCCCGGACAGGAGAGGGCCCGCCGTCCCCGCTGCCCACGGAGACGGCCGAGCACAGTGCGGGGCACAGGGCACAGCCCAGCAGGGCACAGGCGGTGGCTGCCTGTTGTGGGCAGCCCTGTCCGTGGGTGGCCTGTCCCTGGCAGGTGCCCGGGTGGCAGGGGGCTCTGGCTGGCGTGGGCAGCACCGGAAGGGTTGTGGCAACGTTGGCCTAGGGGCGGGGGGAACCCAGCGGGGACCTGCCGCCCACGCCCGCTGGTGCCCCGGCCCCTCCTCCCTGCACCCGCTTGTCCTTCCTCAGGTCCTGGGGGTCAGCAGAGGTCAGGGTCCTCTCTGTCGGTAATTCCACGGACAGTGGCGCGGCGGAGGGTCCGGAGCGGAGCTGAGCGGAGGCTGGGGGCCTCGGCGCCCTCCGTGGTCGCCCGGAGCCTCCTTCCCAGCGCCCCTGTGGGTGGGGGTCCCCCTGAGGTCGCTGAGTGCTGACCTCACCAGCTCTCCCCCCTCCAGCTGTCCCTGTCCCAGCTCGCAGCCTCCCCTCCGTCCCCCACGAGCTGCCGCTCGGCCAAGCCCTCTTCCCAGCAGCCCGCCCGCTCAGAGCCCGCAGGGACCCCGGCGGTAAGTGTGCCCCGTTCCTCCCTGTGGTGGCTCCTAACATGGGGAGGGCGCTGATGGCCCCGGGCTGGGTGACCGGGCCACAGGCGGAGGGGAGGGTTCCCTGGGACCTGGGCTGACCGGGCCGTCGGTGCCTCGGGATTCGCACCGGGCGTGTTGGGCCTGGACCTGCCCGGTGGAGGCTTGGCTCTGGGGAGAGGCAGCGGGAAGCCGTGGGGGGCTCTGGACACAGGAGGGGGCGGGGTGAAGGCAGAGGCTCCCGGCGTGGCAGAGGGAGGGCCAGGGAGACTGCACCCCCCAACCTGCCTGCTGCCCGGCTCGCCCATAAACGTGGTTTGGTGTGAATGAGCCTCCACCCCTCTCTCCCCGCCCCGGGGCGCTGAGTTCATACAATCAGCGGTTCCCGCCTCGTTGCTTTTTCCTCCCAGAAGACAGGACGCCCCGTAAATGAGCACCCCAGTAAGACGTGAGCTGGTGCCTAAGCCTGTCCCGGCTGTTCCGCAGGCACCCACCACCGCGCTCCACGTCCACCCGCGGTTAAAGGCCAGAGCCCCCGTTTCTCTCTGCTGCTGTCGCGCGTGCGGCCGCTCGGGGATGGGCCGCAGACGGAGCCTCCGGGCTGACCCTGGCCCGGCCTCTCCCGTCCGCAGGCGCTGCCCCTGGCCGGCGGGATCGCGCACCTGGAGGCCGACCTGAGCCCCACGCCCGCGGCCCCGGGGGCCTGCGTCGCCGAGCAGCTGCAGGAGCTGCCCTTCGCCCCCGTGCACGCGCCCATCCTGCTGGGGACCCAGGCCCGGAGGTGAGGGCGGCCCGGAGGGATGGGGCGCACGGATGCCAGGGAGTCCGCTTGGCCCTCGACCCCAGGCCGTCCCCCGTCCCCCCTCCCCCGCCCCCAGCCGCTGAGCATCTGTGTTTCAGCTCCGGGGGCCGGCTCTCGAGGGCCTGCCTGGCGCTGCTGCAGGCCGCCGGCTTCCCCGAGATCCTGGACGCCAGCCAGCAGCCGGCCGAGGCCGTGAGCCCCGCCGACCCCGTGCGGTTCAGCCCGCAGCTGGAGGAGGCCGACCGGCTGCGGGCCAGCGAGGTGGTGCTGCAGTTCCTGGCCTTCAGCAGGTGCGCCCCGCCCCCTGCCCGCCTGCCCGCCCCCTGCCCGGCCCCCCCGGGCCCTGCGGGCCGCCACGAGAAACCCCGGTGGTCCGCGCCCCCAGAGCCGTGCCCAGGTCTCAGTGGGCGGGGGCTGCCAGTGTCTGATGTGCAGTCTGTCTCGGCCTGGCACCCTGCCCTGCCAGCCGCCTCGCAATGCGGGGGGAGGGGTGGGGGGGCGCGGAAGCCCGCTGTCCGCCGAGGACGCCGGACTGAGCCCGGCCCCGCGGGACGCAGGGTGCCGCAGGATGACCCGGGCACACCGTGGCCGCGCACCGTGTACTTCACCTTCCAGTTCTACCGCTTCCCGCCCGCCACGACGCCGCGGCTGCAGCTGCTCCCGCTGGAGGGGGCCGGGCAGAGCCGCCCCCACTCCCTGTCGCACGTCCTGGTTCCCGCCGATCCCCCCGGCCCCGCCGGTGCCGGTGAGCAGACCTCCTCTCTACGGCTCTCTGTTCTCCTAAATCCTCACCGAGGACGTTTTCCCCCGTTATTCTCGGAGAGGGAGTGAAGGGGGGAGGGGAGGGGGAGAGAGAGAGACGTCGATGTGAGTGCCACATCGACCGGCTGCCTCCCCCAGGAGCCTCACTGAAGAGGGATTGTCACAAACTGGTGATGTGATAGAATCAGGGGCACGGAAAGGGAGCAGACTGACAAATCTCAGGGGGAAGGGGGTGTAGGGGGTGCGGGAAGAGATTGGACAGAGCTTGCACATTGGACGAAGACAGCGGGGGCGAAGGCCTGGGGTGGGAACAATAAAGATTAGGAAAAAAAAAAAGAGAGATGATCTTGCTCTGGCCGGTGAGCTCAGTGGTTAGAGCAGCACCCCGCGCACCAAAGGGTCCAGGATTCGATTTCCGGTGAAGGGCCCGCACCTGGTTTGCAGGCTTAATCCGCAGCCTGGATCAGGGCTCGTGCAGGAGGCAACCAATCTGTGTGTGTGTGTCTGTCTCTCTCTCCACTGACCTTCCTCCCCCTCCACTCTCTCTAAAAACCAATGGGAAAACATCCTGGGGTGAAGATTAACCAAAAAAAAGAAAAAAAAGGGAGAGATTATCTTTTGTCGGTGAAATATGCAAGCAACACAGTGTACAGTTCCAAGCATTTTTTAAAAGGAATAGGCTTTTTCAAAGAGCAGTTTTAGCTTTCTAGGGAAATGGAGCTGATAGTGGGGTCGAGCTGATAGTGGGGTTCCCGTACATCCCCCCACCCCACGGCCTCCCCTGGTATCACCGTCGTGCATTCGGGTGGTGGGTGCGCTTGTTGCAATTGATGAACCCATGCTGACACATTGCCGTTAGCTGCGCTCACAGTGTACACCCAGAGGTACGCCGGGCGTCGTACGTCCCACAGAGGGTGGCAGATGTTAACACTGGTGCCTGCGGCTATAGTGCCACGGGGATAGTCACCCCCTGAGGAGTGCCCCCGCCAGCTGTCCCACCGAGGCCTCACCCCATTTCCCGCGGGCCCAGCGCCCCCCCGCCACCCACAGTGCCCTGTCCTCCCCCAGCACTGTGTCCCCCTCTGACCTATTTGTCCCCCCCCCCGGCCCTGAGAGCACTGCCCTGGTGGTGAGGGGAGCAGAGGGGACGTTACTGGGTGGGCGCCCCCAGGGCCGAGGTGCCTGGGGCTGGGGTGAGGACTGCAGCCGGGCCCGGGCCGCCCGGGGTGCTGGGTAAACAGTCACCCCCTCCTCCTCCTCCTCCCGGAGTTAATATTCCGCCCATCGGGGGGCTTGGGAAATAGGGTTACGTGATGGATGGAGAGGGGGAATGTTGTTCTGAACGTGGTCCCAGCAGGCCTGCTCCCTGCACCTCCACTCGTGGCGGTTTCAGTGGCATTTTTGTCAATTTTGGATGAACGAGGGCGCCATGTGGGGGGATGAGGCAGCGCCCCCTCTTCGTGACAAGCCTGAGAGTCCGGAGTGGCCTCGCAGGGCCTGCGCTCCCTGCGCGGCTGCTGCATTAGATCGAGGGGTGGGGGGGGGTGGGGGGGGGCGGCTGGGGGTGCTGAGCTCTGCCTGTGTGAGGGGACGCCCAGCTCTGACGGGAGATGCTGACTGACGTCTCCCCGATCCTGAGCCGGAGTGTGACCCCTGCCCCCCGCGTGGCCTGATCCCCATCCTTGGGGGGGGACCATGTCTTCGTTGGTGGACCGTGTGGGAAGGCAGGGCAGGCTCCGGTGTGGATCTGGGTTCTGATGAGGTCGCTGATCAACGTGCTTATTAAACACTCGCTGTTTATTGAACGGGAGCGGGAACTAGCAGGACCGGAGCAGAAGCCTCCGCAGGGGTGGGGGACGCGCGGCGCCTCGCGTGGGCGCTCAGTGGGGCCTCTCGCTCGGAGCAGGGCCCCCGGGCTTCCAGCTGCGGTACCGCGTGGACCCCGCGTTCCTGAGGCCGGGGGAGCGGCGCTGGTTCGCCCGCTACCTGGCGCTGCAGAGCCTGCAGGTGGACGTGTGGGACGGGGACTCCCTGCTGCTCATCGGCTCGGCCGCCGTGCCCCTCAAGGTAGCGGCTCCCCGGGGGTGGGGTGAGCGGTGGGGTGAGGGGTCCTGACCGGCCGTCGGCTCCTTGTTCACAAGTTAAAGCACCCCGAGCTGTCTCCTTCCCGGGAGCTGGTGCTCAGGGGCTGCGCTCCCTGAGGCTGGCCCTTTGCTCAGCGCTCAGCACCTCCCGTGGGCGGCCCGGCCGGGTGGCGGCGCCTCCTGCGATGGGGAGCTGGCAGCGGCCTGGCTTCGGGCTGCCTGCGGTGCGCGGTGGGCAGGGGGTGGGGGTGCCGGGCAGAGCGGGCCTGGCCGGGTTCAGGGTCCTGCTTTCTAAACAATTCCAGTTGGACTTATGGTCGAACCCTTTCCCTCGTGACTCCCCATTACCCCCCCCCCCCCAACACTAAGACCTAAGTCTGTGTGTTCTTCCCTCTTCCTCCCCGGCCCCCGAGCTCTCTCCGTTCCCTGCAGAGCGGGGTGGGGGGTGGGGGTGCAGGAGTCCCAGGCTGGGGGCTCTGTGCTCCGAACCGGCCTGGCGTGTCCCTGGGCCTGTCGCCCGTCTTGGTTCTGAAAGGCCCGGTTCAGACCTCACAGCTTGACGTAGAGTTGGGGTTTGCTCCGTGTCCCGCCCTGTCCTGTTGCTCCGTCCCCCTCCTCCCCACGGAGGGGGCTCCCCAAGGGCGGCTCCCGGGTGTCGACTGGTGGGTGAGCCGCGGGGCCCTTCGCGGAGGGTTTGGAGAGGGGCCGGCCAGCGCGGGCCCGGGTTCCGGTCGGATCTGCCGGCGGTGACGTGCCTTCTCCTCGCAGCACCTCCTCCGCCAGGGCCGCCCGGCCGTGCAGGTCTCCCACGAGCTCGAGGTCCTGGCCACCGAGTACGAGCAGGACGCCACGGTGCTGAGCGGCGCCGTGGCTGCGCCTGGCAGCGTCCGGCCCATCGGCGTCCACACGGTGGTGAAGGGCCTGCTGCACCTGACCTTGGCCAACGTGGGTAAGAGTCCCCACCTTTTGTCTGACCTCATCCTTTCCTGGCAGCCACCCGCCTTCCCGGCTGGAGCATGAGTCCCCGGCAGCGGCAGGACAGTGGGCATCGGACAGTCAGTGGGAAGTAGGGAAACGCCTATTGGTGTGACCGCTGGGCCTGCCCTGCCCTTGTGCCCTGGGCCTGCCTCGTCTGCCCGCCCTTGACCACCAGGCCTGCCCTTGACCACCAGGCCTGCCCTTGACCACCAGGTCTGCCCGGGGCCAGCTGTTTGTGCTCCTGATTTCTGATCAGGATTCGGCCGGTTCGTCCTCCTGGCCTGACCCTCATTTGTTCTTGGTGCTGTCCCGGGGGGCCCTCAAATTCGGCGACCGGAGAGCTTTTCCTGGGAGTGCCAGCGACAGAACTGCCCCGTCTCAGAGGAGGGAGAGAAATGTTCCTGGACGCGTGTAGCTTGGGGATCGGGCGCGAGAAGCCCCCTTGAGGACCCAGCCTTCGCCCCGTGGTGCCCTATGCCCCGAGAGTGGCTGGGCAGGGAGCCTGAGCCCCGATTCCCCCTCCACGTGCAGGGAGTCTGGGCTGGGGGTGGCCTTCTGGGTGTGACTGAGGCCCCTGACCGGGGGAGGGGCGGCCTGGGGGCAGAGGGCCAGTGACCAGCTCACTCGGCCGCCCTGAGGGCCGGTAGCAGGCTGGGTTGTTCTGGGCAGAACGGAGCGCTGGGCGCATCGGAGCCGGGAGCGTTGTGGCGCTGTGCCACCTGCAGGCTCAGCCTCTGCTGCCGCCTCGGGAATTTTCCGCCCAGAACCCAGTCTGTGCTCGAGGCTGGGCCCTGGGCTCGGCGGCGTCAGCAGCCGGCCGGCAGCTAGGCCGGCAGCCAGGCCGGCAGGCGCGCGCTCCTGACGGCGCCCCGTCTCGCTGCGTGTTTACAAACGCCGCACCGGGGCAGCTGGGACACAGGTGGCCTGGAACCGGCGGGGCCCCGCGAGGTTCTGGGAATGGAACGAGCCCCGAGTGAGCAGCAGGCGCCGCCTGGAGCGCGCGGGACGGGGGTTGCGTCCGCGTCCAGGATCGGCCGCTATTCCCCCATTGAAGCACAGCCCGCGCCTGCAGGACGCAGGCGCTACGGCCTTATCTCGGAGAGATTAGCTCCGTCGCGTGGTGCTGTCTCCCGTCGTCATTGCCACGCTTGGCTGCACGGGAGCGATAAGCTCTCGGGAGAGGCTGAGAGACCTGCTCGCCGGGCGCCCGGTGCACGGCGAACAAAGGACGGTGTGCTTGCCGCACGCCGTACCCGCGTGGCGCGCTGCGGTCCCTGTGTGCGTGTTGTAGCTTTTCTTTCCGTGTAAACGTGGCTGCTCTGCACCAGGCAGCAGGCACAGGCCCACAGACGGGGCGACGGCTGGGCAGCCTCCCGGGTGAGGCAGGGGCCCCCTGCCCAGTCCCCGCCGCCCCCCACCCCCCTGGGGCAGCGCTAAGCCTCCTGCGCTCAGACCGCTTGGGGCCTGGAGGAGGCGTCGCTGTGGCGCTGAGTCTCCGCAGATCCTGCCGCGGGAGCATGTCCTTGGCCAGCGGCCTTCCCGCGTCCTTGGTCCTGGAGGCGTCCAGGGGCCCCTCCTTCTTGGCCCCAGGGTCCTGGGTGCATGTGGCCGGTGGCCCTGGCTGCTCTCGGGCGGCCTCTTGGGGGAAGGGCTGTCCTGAGCCCGCGTTCTCACGGTGGAAGGAGAAGGGGTGGGGGTGCACTGTGACAAGTGACCGGAGTTTGGGGTCCGTGCATTGAGGGAGCTGGGGGGCTGCCAGGGGGCCTTGCGGATGGGAGGGTTCAGCTCCCCGCTGCTGTCAGTCCTGCACGCCGTCTGTCTCTCTCTCAAACGGAAACCACCGCAGTTTCAGCCAAACAGCCCGGGGACGCTCGGATCCCGGCCCTGCGGTCTTCGCGCGTTGCACACCCGCAGGCGCTGCTCTCCCAGTTGATGGGAACACACCAGCGTCCACGTACAGCGCAGGGAGCTGGCACCTCGTCTGTCCCGGAGGGACCGCTGGCCTGCCGTCCCCCACACCTCGGGGACAGTCAGCCCAGAGCCGAGCCCGGACGCTGGCGGCTGCCCCTGCGCCGTGGCCCAGGTCCTTGGTCTCTGCGAGTCTCAGACGAGGCGCACTCCTCGCGGAGAGAGGGGACCAGAGGTGGCCTGGCCTGCCGGCAGGGGACCCCTCGCCACGAGGGTCTGCTTCCCTCCGTGGGGCCCAGTCCACTGCCCGCAGTGAGTGAGGTGGCAGGTGCCCGCTGCTGGGCAGTGGGGCAGAAGGCTCTCGGGACGGGGCACAGAGCTCGCCAACCCCTGGAGCCGAAGCAGCCGTGCGGAGCCAGGAGCCTGGGCCACCTCTGAGCGGGTGGCAGGGAGCGAGGGCTTGGGGCTGGGGGGCTTGCCAGCCTGAGCTCCCTCTGGGTCCCGTGGCTCTGGATGGCAGGGAGGGGCAAGGTGACCAGGCAGGGCCGGAGCCAGGGCCCTGGAGCAGGCTGCGGTTCGGTCTCCTCCATGCTGGGCCAGAGGGGAGGAGGGTCTGAGGGAGGGTGGGCTGGTCGACAGCCGGGGGCCTCCCTGTGGCACGTGGTGTGCCCTCCGGCTCTGACGTGCGGGGAGGCCTCACGTGGGCGCTTTCCGTCCAGGTCACCCGTGCGAGCAGAGCGGGCGAGAGGCCAGCACGCTGCCGCCCTCCAGGCTGCGGGTCGTCTCAAATGAGGGCACCGGCCGCTTCGACGGAGGCAGCCTCCTCACGCGCGGGGCCCCGAGACGTGAGTGGCCGGGCGGGGGGTGGTGGTGTGATTGACATGGGGTGCGGGTGTGTGAGCATGTCGGGTGCCCGCCTCCGGGGCCTGTGGCTCTCGGTTCACCGCGTGGGGCAGGCCCAGCGCTCCAGCCGGCGGGCAGCCTGGTGTGGCGTGGAGAAACAGCCCCACGGCGGCCTCAGTTTGTGGGTGGCCCCTCTGCGGGCAGAGGGGGTGAAGCGGAGCCGGAAGAGGACTACGGCCGGAACTTCTCTGAGGAGGCGAGAGGCCGGGGCACGGCTCTGCACTCAGGAAGGAGGGCCCTGAGCGCCCCCGGCCACTGGCTGCACCTGCCTCAGAGACGGACGTGACCTCTGGCTCCCTCGAACCTCCTAGGCGTGAAGAACGTGGTGCAGGCCCAGAAGCTGGCAGAGGTGGACAGCGAGCTGGCCGCCATGCTGTTCACGCCGCCGCCGCCGGGGGGCAGGGGGCCCCGGGGCGCCGTGCAGGAGGGGGACGCCGTCCGCCGGCGCAAGCTGGAGCGGATGCGGGCGGTGCGCGCGCAAGAGGCCGGCAGCGAGCAGGGCAGCCGGAGGAGCGTGCTGGTGAGCACCCCGTGGGCCCCCCACCCCCTAGGGAGCCGGAGCCAGAGCGGAGCAGCCTGGCCAGCGCCCCGCTCCTCTGGGAAGGAGTAAGGCCCTCCTCCCCCAACCACAGGGAGGCCCCATTGGAGCACGGCCACCTCCCGCTCTCCCCCCCACCCCCATTCACATCCCCGCAGAAAGGCAGGCTCAGCCTCACCCCGGCTCGGGAAGGGCGGCCTGTGGGTGTGCGGTCACTCCAATCAGAGGTGGAACCTGGCCCGCCCTGGAGCTCCAGCCGGAGGCGGTCAGTCGGCCTTTCCCCGGCGGCTGGGTCTCCTGCGTCCGGAGGTCGGGCCTGGGGTGGCCCCGCCGGCCTCAGTCTCGCACAGCAGCCTTGGGCCCCACTTTTAGTGGGGGGCTCCCAGAGAAGCAGCCGACCTCTGGCCTTGGAGCACCCTGGACAGCCATGCCCACGGAGTCACGGGCAGAGGAGGGAGGACTGGGGGAGGACCCACGGCGCCGCCCCCTGGCCGCTGCCCGAGGCCCGGCCCCGCTGGAGGGCTGTTGGCCAGGACACTCTCCTCCTGAGACTCTGCTGTAGACGGGGACCCAGCTGGGGAGCGGTCCCCTGTCAGTTCTGAGGGGGCTCTAACCCCAGGTCCCCGAGGCGCCCGGAACCGGCCCCCTGGTGTGGGGGGAGTCCGGGGGTGGGTTGGTAGCGGTGGTGGTGGGGTAGTCAATCCAGAGCTAACACGGTAGACCCCACCTCCCAGGGCAGGGAGCAGCCAGGAGCGGGGAGCCACGGAGAAGCTTGGACCGGGGGGCGGGGTGGGAGGTGGTGGGAGCCGCCTCGGGGTGCGCGTGCCCAGGACGTGGCCCGGCCGGGCCGGTGTCTCGCAGGCTGAACAGAACGCCCGGGCTCAGCACGCGCGGGACCTGCAGGTCATCGCCGCCTACCGGGAGCGCACCAAGGCCCGGGACATCGCCAGCGCGCTGAGCCTGGCCATCACCGTGGAGCACACGCTCTACGCCTCGCTGGGCGCCGCCGAGTTCTTCGAGTTCGCCCTCAGGAACCCCCACAACGCGCCGCACACGGTGACCATCGAAGTGGACAACCCTGAGCTCAGGTGGGCCAGCCGGGAGGGGTGGGCCAGCTGGGAGGGGTGGGGCCAGTTGGAAGGGGTGGGGGACACTGGGAGGGGTGGGGCCAGTTGGGAGGGGTGGGGTCAGCTGGAAGGGGTGGGGCCAGCTGGGAAAGGTGGGGCAGCCGGGAGGGGTGGGAGCTGCTGGAAGGGGTGGGGCCAGCTGGGAGGGGTGTGGCCAGTTGGAAGGGGTGTGGCCAGTTAGAAGGGGTGGGGCAGCTATAAGGGGTGGGCCAGCTGGGAGGGGTCTGGCCAGTTGGAAGGGGTGGGGCCAGCTGGAAGGGGTGGGACCAGCCGGGAGAGGCGGGGCCAGCGGGGAGGGACTGGGCCTTGGGGTCAGGGGCAGGTTCTCATCAGCGCCGCCTCCCCCCAGCCTGGTGGTGGACAGCCAGGAGTGGCGGCACTTGAAGGCAGCGGCCGGCCTGCACACTCCCGTGGAGGAGGACATGTTCTGCCTGCGGGGCGGCCTTGCACCCCAGCTCTTCCTGCGCCCCCGGGAGACCGCCCACATCCCCTTCAAGTACCAGACCTTCTCCACGGCGCAGGTGGGCCTCCCGGGCTGGCACACACGTGGGACTGGGGCCTCTGCGCGGCCTCGCACCCCGGCATCCACGCGTGCGCAGTGGTCAGACGCCTCACATTTCCTCCGAGTCTCTTTACTAAACGGGAAAGAGCTTCCCCGTGTCAGGGCGGGGGCCGACTCCCCGCCGGCCTCCACGGTGAGGGCGGTGCCTGCTGAGGGTCGCCTGTGCTCCCTGCAGGAGGCCAGGCCCGAGGCTCCCGTCCAGTTGTGAGGAGCATGTGCATGTGTGTGCATGTGTGTGCATGTGTATATGTGTATGCATGTGCGTGATGGGGAGGGTGTGGGCACGTTTCTCAGGTTTTGGAAGTGACCTTGAGGTCAGCCCTGTGGGATGGTGGTCGCCCTGAGGGATCCCAGGGCTCGCAGATTTCCGGGGGGTGGGGGGCTAGGCTCGCACGGTTAAGGACAGAGGCCAGTGGTCAGGCCCTGGCTCCGGGCAGAGCGGGGTCCGCAAGGGATCCTCTCTCCACGGCTCAGGCAGCCTCCCAGGCTCGGGGCGCGGGGTGGTTACAGCCACTGCTGTGAGCACCGCTGAGAGCTGGGGCCAGGGCAGCCGTCCCTCTGTGGCCGTCCGCAGGGACAGCGGCGTCTCCCCAGGATCCGTCCGTAACCCGCGGGTGCCGGTCGCTCTCCCACAGGCCTCTGCAGACCTCCCACCCGAGAAGGGCCCGGAGCCCGGATCCCCTGGGAAGGACAGCGTGATGCCCACCAGACACGCCAAGGTGAGGGCAGCGGCAGGCCTAAGCCGATGTGCACGAGGCCGTGGGTGCGAGCCGGTGTCCTCCGTCGGCCCGGCCGTGCCCGGGGTTCTGCGGGCTCTCAGGCCGCCCGGCCCGGCCCCTCCGCCTCGCCGGCCTCCTGGAGGGAAGGGGTGCGGGCAGGGCGCTCGGAGGGGGCTTCATGTCCAGGTGCCGGCGCGGCTGCCCGCTGTGCCCGCTGTCTCATGCTCCATCACTGCGGCTGCGGGCACCTCACAGGCCCGGGGGCTGGCTGTTCACAGGCCCAGCCTCCCATGGGGTGCGGTCATGGGGCGTGCCCGAGTCCTCCCTCCCTCTGGTGCTCCTTCCTGCCGGCAGGCCGTTGTGCTGCCCTGTGGGTGCTGCCCTGTGGGTGTTGCCCTGTGGGCCAGTGCTGCTGACCATGCCGGCTGGTGATGTGCAGTATGTGTGTGCACGTGTGTGTGCGCACGCTGAACATGTGGGTTCTGGGCGCTTCTCCGTCCTGTGCTCACGCTTACAGAAGGGACTCTTCTCCGGGAAGTCATGTCATCAGCTCAATGTGTGTGGATCTGTGTGTTTCACATGTTTCTGACATGTAGAGGTCCTTTAAAAATTAACTCAGTTTACATGAGTCCAAAATCAAGCTGTAAAATGAGATACACCCCTTTCCCTGTGTGCACGTACATGCGTGTACACATGTGCACATGCGTGGGGACCTGTGTGGCTGTGTGCAGAGCCTGAGTGTGGCCCTAAGCCCTGGGCAGCGGGTGCACAGAGCCTCCTGCTCGCTCTCCCGAAGCCTCTGTGTGGGGATGGGTGCTCGTGGCGCGTCCACCTCCCGTCCACGGACTCCGAGTCCCTCCTGGCCCCTGGCCGTGGCACGTGGTGCTGCCCACGGCGGGCCCGCTGCCCCTCCGAAGGCTGCCCGTCCTGCACCGACAGCCAGTTCCGGAGCCTTTGCTGACCGCACGGACCTGCCAGCCTCAGCGCCTCTTCGTGTCGCGAAAACTGCAGGGGACGTGAGACGTTCGGTCAGAACTCAGTTACATTTGCAAGTTCTGCTCGAGCAGCACGAACGATAGAGCATTTCCAGTCGAAGTCTCTGCGAGGCAGTGAACTCGGGTGGGGGGGGCGTGTCTGGGCGTCCCTGACGGTGCGAGCGGAGCATGGGCTCCTCTCCAAGCCAGGCCAGGCCCCGGGAGCGCACCCCCATGTGGGGACCGACCCCAGGGGCGCCTTCAATGCAGCTTCAAAAGGCAAAACCAGACGCAGTGCTGCTGGAGGCCAGAGGGCCCAGCTCAGGCAGTGACTGGGGCACAGGGGCTGGGCCATAGGCAGAAAGGGGTGCACAGACTCAGGGTGCCGGGCGGGGTGGGATACAGGGGGCAGGGAGTGACCTCAGACTCAGGGTGTCGGGGAGGTGGGGCACAGAGCTCTGCCGTGTGGAGGGTGTGCTATTCCACGCCGGACATGGGCTCATGAGTGGCCTCCTGTTAGCGTCACTGAGACCTTTCTGGTACCCATCCGCTATCCGTGTGCCAGTGAGGGCGGTGGTAGTGGCGGAAGGCGTGTGGTGTCTGCTCAGGTGTGCGCCCCGCTCAGTGGAGAGCAGTGGCAGCCGTCAGGGTCCACATGTGGGGGATACGTCCGTATGCAGACGCCCTCCTGGCACCGCCCCTCCATGTGGGACACCCCCCCCCCCGGGGCAGACTGCCCGCCTCTGGTTGTGATCCACCCGTGGGGCTGAGGACTGCGGAGGCCCGGCGTGTCTGGCAGAGCCGCCCCTGGCCATGCGCACCCTGACCCTCCCCCCCCCGCAGGTGCTGTTCCGGGCGGGCGGCGGCAAGCCCCTGGCCATGCTCCTGCTGACGGTGCAGCCGCAGCCGCACGCGGTGGACCAGGTCTTCCGCTTCTACCACCCGGAGCTCACCTTCCTGAAGAAGGCCATCCGCCTGCCGCCCTGCCACCTGCTCCCAGGCACGTCCGCGGGCGCCTTCCGCGGGCGCAGGGCTGGGAAGGGCTCGCCCCGAGGGTGGCGGGGGCGTCCATGTTGCCCTGTGATGCTCTCTCAGACGCCCGGCCCAGCCGTCGGCTCTCCTTCCTTCCCGCCTCTGCCGTTTCAAACGGCGCGGACAGTGTGCCCACGGCGCCCTCCTGAGCGCCCCCCCTCCCCGATGGCGCTGGTGCCTGTGGCCCGGGTGCTGGCGCTAGAATTCGCGCTTCCGCTTCGGCCTCCGCCTGCGGACGGGCCCGGGAACGGGAGCCCAGTGTCCACGCAGGCGATGGTGCGGAGGCCGGTCCCCGGCACCGGTGCGGCCACGCCGGGCGGGGAGACACCTCTGTCCGTGCCTTTTGCGCTCCAGGTGCTCCCGTGGGGCTGCCGGGCGAGGCGCCCCCGGTCCACGTCCGCTGCAGCGACCCGCACGTCATCTGCGAGACCCAGGCCACGGTGAGCCGGCCGCCCGCCCTGGCCCGCCCGCCCTCCGCGGCCCCTGCACCCCTCCCTGCAGCCGCCTCGTCCCGGGGTGGGGGTGTCTGCCGTGCCTGGGAGAGCTTCCGGGACGAGCCCATCTTCCCGCCCCCGCCCCGGTGCTGGCTGGCTGAGGGGGGAGTGAGGGGCAAGGGTACGAGGCACCTATGAGTCGCCCCTGTGTACAGGGCGGGGCTGTTTTGTGTGATCAGGTGGGACGTGGGGTGTGAGCCGCTGCAGGAGGGAGGGTCTGAGCTCCGGGTACAGCCATCGAGGGGGAAAGCCAGCGGGTTCCGAGCACAGAGAACGAGAGTCGCGGGGCCCGGTTCTCCCCCCCTGTGGCCTTGAGGGGACTGGTGTGTGTGTGTGGGGGGTCAGGCCCAGGGGCGGCGTCCCCGTGATGCCCCGCCGTCCACAGGGCCCGGGGGAGCCGCGGGACGTGTTCCTGAAGGTGGCCAGCGGCCCGAGCCCCGAAGTCAAAGACTTCTTCGTCGTCGTTTACGTGTGAGTGTGTGGACCTGGCAATGGGCAGCGGGGGGCGGGGGGAGGTGGGGAGTGGGGGAAGCCGTGGGTGCTGGGTGTTGGACGTGGCCGGGCCTGGCTGCTCCTCGGCTGGTCCCGGGCTGGCAGGGCCTGGCACCGCGCCCAGGGACGGGGGTCCAGAGCCCGCCACCGAGGGGAGGTGGGGCAGCCGCGCGGCTCATTCCGTGCCAGACCCATTGCCCGTCCAGTGCTTCCTCCGGGCGATGGAGGCTGTCGGCCGCCCTCTGCTCCCCCCACTGCATGACCCTGTTCGGGGGCCCTGCTGGGGACCTGGGCCCTCCCTCTGTCCCTGCAAGTGGTGTTTCCCGGCCCCGAGGACTTTAAAGCTGGCCGGGTGAGGTGTCAGCGGCCGGTGTGCAGTGCCTGTCACAGGTGGAGTCCCCATCAGACCCCGCGGGGACGGGTGGCTGAGCCCAGTTTACAGGAGGGAGCCTCGTCCCCCAGCTCCGGCAGCGGGCACCGGGCTCCTGTGCTCGGCCCACAGCCTTCCTCCTGGGCAGCCTCGGCCTTGCCTCGGGGCCTGGTTCGGGTTCCAGCTGCCCGGGCGCCTGGTTGTGACGCCCACACCAACATCCCTCTGGTGCCCCCTGAGCCCAAGCGACGCCTGGGCCGCAGCCCCCACGCCTCCATGCAGGAGGTGGCAGAGCTGTCCGCGCGTCCCCCTGCCCCCTCCTCCGGGCAGCCTCCCGGCTTCCTCCCGGCGTCTGTCCCGCAGGGACCGCTGGCTGGCGGCGCCCGCCCAGATCTGGCAGGTGCACCTGCACTCCCTGCAGCGCGTGGACGTGGCCTGTGTCGTGGGCCAGCGCACCCGCCTGTCCCTGGTCCTCCGCGGCACGCCGGCGCTCCGGAACGTGCGGGCCTTCACCTCGCACCCCCAGGAGCTGACGGTACGTACGGCCCGGGCTGCGGGCCCCGCGGTCGTTCTCGCCCACCTGGGATGGGGGTGGGTGGCGGGGGCCGGTGCGGGCTGCGCTCCGTGGGCGGTCCCGAGGAGGGCTCCCTGCCCTCCGGCTGGCGGTCTGTGGAGTCTCTGTCCGGTCCTGCGTCAGACAGGCCTCGTGGGCGGGACACGTAACCGACAGCCGTGTCCGAGTCGCCCAGTCGCACTGTGGTCAGGGGTCCGAGTGGGCTCCTGCCGGCAGCTCCGAGAGAGCCAGAGGGGTCACCGCCGGGGGAGGGGACCCGCCCGACACAGAGGGTGTCAGACCCAGCGGGGAACGGGCTGTGCAGGCTGTGACCGCTGGGGGCGGGTGTCAGCACCCCGATCCCCACTCGCCTCTCTTGTCGTTCCTGAAGACGGACCCCAAAGGCGTGTTCGCGCTGCCGCCCCACGGGGTGCAGGACCTGCACGTGGGAGTGAGGCCGCGCCGGGCGGGCAGCCGCTTTGTGCACCTCAACGTGGTGGACGTGGACTACCACCAGCTGGTGGCCTCCTGGCTCGTGTGCCTCTCCTGCCGGCCGCCGCTCATCTCCAAGGTCTGGAGGGCATCCGTGGGCACACGGCGGGCGCGGGGTCACCTGGTCCCCCCACCTGGGCCTGGCTCCAGGCGGGAGCTTCCTCCCATCCTTCTTGCCCTGGGCGGGGGTGGGGGTGGGGGAAGGGGGGTGCTCCTGTGCTGGGGCCGCTCCCCTGGGAGTCCCGAGCAGGGCTGTCTGTCCTGCTGGTGCAGACGTCTCAGCTGCAGGGCCCCCCGCAGAGCAGGCTCAGGGGTCCCTGCGGGAAACCCACCCACTGCACGCCGCCCCCCACAGGCCTTCGAGATCACCATGGCCGCGGGGGAGGGGAAGGGCGCCCACAAGCAGATCACCTACACCAACCCCTACCCCTTCCGCCGGGCCTACCGCCTGCACAGCGACCACCCTGAGCTGCTGCAGTTCGCGGAGGACACCTTCCAGGTGCGTAGTGGGGGGCTGGGGCCGGAGGTTGGGGCCAGGCCACAGGTCCCGGGTCTTCACCGAGGCCTGGGCGGCGAGCTGGGCGGGTGCGCTCTGTGCGGTGTTTGGGGGGCAGTCGGGGGGAGGGCCCCTCTGTGAGCGCCCCTGCTCCGTCTCAGAGACCCCGCATCCTGGCGGTGTGTAGGGATGGGGCCAGATGACCGGCCCAGCCTGCGGTCCCCCATGGTTTTACCAGAACGCGCCCCCCCTCCCCCCCACTGACTCTTCTCTGCCCTGAGCGTTGGAGGGAAGGTCGGCAGGCGGCCAGTGGCGGTACCTTGGCGGTCGGGGGGTGTCCCCGGGTCGTGGAAGGTGGTCAGGGGGGCCTCCCAGGGGCAGGGAGACCGCCGCTTGGAGCTGGTGCCTGGAGGCGGGAGCCAGGCCAGGGGGCTCCGTGGGCCACGCCGGCCAGGCCGGAGGGGAGGCGGGTGGCGGCGGAGGGCGCCGAGGAGAGGGCGCCGCTGGCGCTGACGGCCCCCTGCGCCAGGTGGCGGGCGGAGAGACCTACACCATCGACCTGCGCTTCGCGCCCAGCCGGAGGGCCGGGGAGCGTGAGATCCTCATCCACATCAACGACCACGAGGACAAGAACGAGGAGACGTTCTGCGTGAAGGTCATCTACCGGTGAGGGAGCCGCCGGCCGCCCGCCTCTCCAGCCTCCGCAGCCTCCCCGGCCTCCACGGGCCTCCCCGGCCTCCGTGGCCTCCACGGCCTCCATGGTCTCTGCGGCCTCAATGGGCCTCCGCCTCCTCTATGGGCCTCCACGGCCTCCATGGGCCTCCAAGGGGCCTCCACAGCCTCCACGGGCCTCCCCGGTCTCTATGGCCTCCATGGTCTCTGCATCCTCAATGGGCCTCCGCCTCCTCTATGGGCCTCCCCAGCCTCCTCGTCCTCCATGGGCCTCCACGGTCTGTGGGCCTCCACGGTCTGCGGGCCTCCACAGATGGTGGCCTCCACGGGTGGCGGCCTCCAGGGCAGAAGCAGCGGCCGAGGAGCGGGAGTCGCAGGCGGGCGCTCGGAGGGCCGCTCCGGAGGAGCTGCCGCCCTCGGGTCGGGGAGAGCGGGGGCTGTGGCCCCCCGAGGCCGCCGCTAGGACGCGCTCCTGTGTGTTGTCAGGAGCGTGTTTTCCGGGTCATTTTAATGACAAACGGGCGTTTTCTCACGGGGTTTTGTACAAACTCGCCATTTGCTATGCGATGTTCATACCAGAGTGTATGTTTTTAAATTCTGTGAACACAGTAAACTTTTACACGTTTTCAGCCTCGTGGGGTTTCTGTCGGCAGCATGGCCCTGGTTTCCCGGGCGGGGGGGGGGGGGCCCGCGGGGGGGGGGGACGGGGGGGGGCCGGGGGCCTCCTGGGCGTCTGTCAGGGTTGGGGGTGGTGAGGGGCACGGCTTGGGCCTGCTGCTGCTTCCGGTCCCCCTGGAAAGGCAGGGCAACCCCTCACCCCAGGCCCTCAATGTCATTCGCCTGCCAAGTCCCCTCCGTCCCAGGGCACACGGGCCAAGGCCAGAACCCGGTCACGTGCCCCCGACGGCCCGTGAGCTACCACCCCGAGGCGCAGTCAGACGGGACGGGGGTGCTCGGGCGGCCTCGGGAAAGCCCCTTGCAGCCAGCGCCATCCTCTCCCTCGGCCCTGCCCCCACCCTGTGGGACCCCTGCCCATGGCCGTGCTGGCACTCAGCCGTCCTGGGCACAGGCAAGGCCCCAGGCCCTCCCAGGAGTGAGAATTGGGCGTGAGATGGGCGGCGCTTTTCCAAGCTTCTTGCTACCTGTGCGGCCTTTGTCCCTCCCTTCCTCCCTCCCTCTCTCCCTTCCTCCTCTCTCTCCTCACAAAGAACAGGATCTTTTTGTCCTGAACAGCCAGGGTCCCTTCTCCCCGGCCACCCAGATGCGCCTTCTCCCTTCAAAACAGTGAGTCCGGCTGATGTCCCGTTCCCGCTTTCCGTTCCCCTCCCGCGGGGCCCGGGCGCAGCTGGCACCTGCAGAGCCGGCGGTTTACAGGATTGGATCGGCCCCGGGCCCCCTCGGCACCGGTTTACAGGATTGGACCGGCCCCGGGCCCCCTCGGCACCAACACTCCCACCGCCTCCCGGAAACCCGGTCATTTCCGTTCAGGGCGCTTTCAGGACGCGCCTGCTCCTCCCTCTCCCCCTCTCCCCCTCCCGCGCCCTCCTGCTGAGCTGCTTCTCACTCAGTGGAGTCAAAGGGAAGGCAGAGAACCGGCCTGGCCGTCCGTGTCGGTGTCGGCTGATGATTTCATGCTCGTTTGACTCTATTTAGAAAGAAACGAAAGCTGAAAACTTGCCCCGAGTTCCGAGAGGCGGGGAGACAGCCATCCGGGTGCTTAACGGCCTCTTGCCCCCCGGGTGTGTGCAACCCTGGCCCTGGGCCGAGGACCCAGCCTTTCCTCTCACCTCCAGGGACGCAGGCAGAGACCCTGACCTGGACACACCCAGGAGGGGCAGAAGGCGGGAGGGCATGGGCCTGCCGTGAGAGGTAGTTCGGGCGGGCAGTGTCTGGTGTGGCCTGGGCACAGTGGGGTGGCCGCCCTCCAGGGTGATAGGCACAGGGGCCAGGGATCCTGAAGCCCTTCCTGCTGGTGGCGTGGGCGGGGCTCAGCCCATCCCTCCCTGAGACAGGGGGGACCCAGCGACGCCCCTCTCTGGCCACCGTCCCGCCCCGAGGCCGCCTGGCCTGCGAGGGAGAGGGGACCGGTCAGTGTCCTGGTGTCGTCGGCTCCCGGAGCTGTAGGCGTTTCCCAGCTGCCCGAGGTGGGGCGCAGCCCTCCTCACGCCGTGACGTGTCGGCATGAGGTGCTGGGTGGGGCTTTCTGAGCGAATGCTTGGTCAGCTTGAACCCCGACTCTCAGGAAGGGCGGGGCTGCTCCTGAGGTCCATGGCCCCGGCCCCGAGCCCATCACACCCAAGCCTCCCCTTCTCCCCCTGATCCTGCTCCGACTGAAGCCTCTTCTGAGTGTCATCTCACTGATGGTTGCACCCCTCCCAGAGGGCTCTCTCAGGCCCCGTTTACAGGAGTCTGGGGGCCACGTGCCTTGCCCAGGAGCCGGCAGCATCGGGGCGTGGCCTCAATGCCCCTCACTCACTGGGGGGTGCCGAGCAAGGCTGCATGTGGTGAGCTGGGGAGCCCACACCCCACAGGGCCTGTGCCCGGGTCCCCGACAGCAGGGGAGGAGGAGACAGAGTGGCAGGCAGGGCCCCCCTGGACCCTCCTTCTCCCCGGTGACAGGCAGGGTTGGGGCCCAATCCCTGGACATCACGCAGTGTGGGTCAAAGGGCAAGGTTGGCTCGAGGAGTGAGGGGCAGACCGGGTCTAGAGCCAGTCAGGCGACGGGGTGCCTCCCTGGACACCCAGCTTTTTTATTTTTATTTTATTTTTATTTTTAAAAATATATTTTATTGATTTTTTTTTTTTTTTTTACAGAGAGGAAAGGAGAGGGATAGAGAGTTAGAAACATTGTTGAGAGAGAGACATCGATCAGCCGCCTCCTGCACGCCCCCTCCTGGGGATGTGCCCGCAACCAAGGCACGTGCCCTTGACCGGAATCGAACCTGGGACCTCTCAGTCCGCAGGCCGACGCTCTATCCACCGAGCCACACCGGTTTCGGCTCGACTTGTTTTTAAAAAATAGGCTTTTATATGAAGGGAGAGGGAGAGAGAGAGAAGCATCAGTGATGAGAGAGAATCATGGTTTGGCTGCCTCCTGCCCGCCCCCTCCTGGGGATCGAGTCTGCAACCCTGGCCTGTGCCCTGACCATGACCTTCTGGCTCATAGGTCAGTCGACACTCAACCACCGAGCCACACCCTCTGGATACGTTTGTCTTCTTTGACGAAGACATTATGTTCAGGACGGTTCAGGGTTCACACACCGCTGAGAGAGGGGTGCGGAGAGCTCTCCCCATTTCCCCCCCCCCCCGCCCCTGGCCTCCTCAGCAGCTCACTCACCACGAGGGGACGTTTTTTAAAACAGGGAAGACCCCCCTCAATGCGTCGCTGTCACCCCGTCCCCGGGTCACCGTAGGGCTCAGGCGGGTGGTGCGAGTCCTGAGGGCAGCCCAGTGTGTGATGGCGGGTCCCTCCTCGTAACAACCTGCAGGACCGGCTCACCACCCTACTGGCCCTGCGCTTGCCCCTCCCCCTCCCGCCCCAGCCCCCGCAGCCACGGGCCTGGCTGCTGCACCCCGCCCCCCAGGGCCTTCTCCAGCCGGAATCCTCCCTACGCCGGCTTTCGGGGGGCCATTGCTGTGTGCCTCTCTCTAGCGGTAAGTAACCCCCAGTTGTCTGGATGGGTCCGGCTTCTGCACCCACTCGCTGAAGGCGTCCCGTCGCTCCGAGTCCTGGCGCTTCTCAGCGAAGCTGCATGCAGGTTCCCGCGTGGACAGGCGTTGAACTGCTTTTGGCAGATACCAAGGAGCAGGCTGCTGGGTGGTGTGGCGAGGGCCGGGGCGGGGGTTTGTAAGAATCTGCCAAACAGTCTTCCAAATCCGCTGTCCCCTCAGCATCCCCCAATCCTGGGCTAGGTCCCCGCCACACCGTCCCCGCCAGCCCTCACCGTGGCCAGCCCTGGCCGCATCCCCGCCAGCACCCCCGTGGCCAGCCCTGGCCGTGGTCAGGTTCAGACTGTGGCCACTCGGTGGCTGTGTAATGCGGTCTCATGGCGGTGGTTGTAACCGGTGCTTCCTAAGGACACAGGGTGTGAACCGTCCTTGTCCCCGTGCCCACACCCTGCCTGCCTCCCCAGTGCATTGCAGGGTGCCTCTGGGGCCCCTCCTCCTGCCCCCCCCCTCCCTCAGGCGGCCAGCACGCGGCCCTCCTGCTTCTGTGCCCGGAACCCCCGCTCTCCCGCCTCACGGTGGCCTGCGGGTGGGAAGGTGCCACAGCTGTGCCCTCTCTCTCGCTTCCTGCTCCAAATCCCGGGCCCCTCTCCAGCCCGGTTCCAGCCGGAGCGGCCGCATGGCCCGCAGAGGCCTGCAAAAATGCCAATGAAAGTGAGATTACGATGTTTTCTACACGAGCCACGGAGCCACTCAGACCTGGCGGGGGCTGCAGCCGAGCCCCCCGGGGGGAAATCGATGGTGGAAGAGCTGCCTGTGTGCTCTCGGCACGGCATTGCGGGGCGCCGGGCTCCCGTAAAGCCGCCCCATCAATTATTCATCGCGGAATTCAGACAAAATGCCACCCGCACTCCCGGCCGCGAGGCATGTTTCTCTGTTACCTCCGAAGAGCTGGGCTTTGTGTGGTGGTTGTCAATCCGCACCTGAGGACGTTTCCCACTGGCTTTTAGGGAGAGCGGAAGGCAGGAAGAGAGAGAGAGAGAGAGAGAGAGAGAGAGAGAGAGAGAGAGAGAGAAAGAGACATCAATTGGTTGCCTCCCGCCCACGTCTTGACCGGGGCCGGGGATCGAACCTGCAACCCAGGGTGCTGCGGAGAGCGGCTCAGCGTCCGGACCGGTTCGAGCCTGGGGCTCAGCAGCGGGCACGGTCCTCCCTTGGCAAAGCCCGCCCGGCACAGTGACAGCCCCAGGCGGTGGCTGTGAGCCTGAACTCCCGGTCCGAACCCGGGGCCCCACGTGGCTCAGGGACACGGGCTGCGGGAGGCGCCGCTGACCGGGTGCACGGGGTGGAGTCGGTTCGGACCGGGGGAACGGGGACACGTCCTGACCGCGCCCTGCCTGTGCTCGCGGCATCGGCTGTGAGATAGAGACTCGGCGGCGCTGTGCGCCCTCTCCATCCGAGAGGACAGCGCCCACCTAGACCAGCCTTCTTCTCTTGTCTGTCTTTCTCAATCCTACACCACCCCCCGCCCCAGGCTCACCCCTGGCCGTGCTGGCACGGCACAGATGTCCCCCTGGCTTTGGGGTCACCCTGCTTTGGGGTCCCCCGGAGCCTGCGGGTGCTGTGAAGGCAGCGGCCCCCAGCAGCAGCCGCCTTGATGCTCGGGAAGAGCTGTCACACGCTCCTGCCGCTTCCTTGCCATCTGTCTCGGGAGCGAGATCACCGGGGTGCGAGGAGCTCCCGTTTGTAACTGCAAAGTGTCTTCTCTTCCTCCTTACACCCCCTCCCCGCAGCCCCCCACAGCCGCTCCCACGTGTCCTGGGGCTGCCGGCTTTGCAGCGAGCATGGCCTGGTTTCCCCAACATGGATACCCTCCCCCTGGGTATCCTCTCCGGGCTGGGGGAACCCCCCGTCCAGGACAGAGGTGGTGGAGGAAGCCAGATGGGAGGAGCTTGGGAGGTGCCTGACACCTGGGGCTGATGCTGGGCCCGACCCTGAACCCCATCCAGGGGCCTCGGCTGCTGCTGGGCCCCAGATGACTGTTCCCCTCCCCCTCTCCCCTTCCCCAGGGCCTCAGTCCTCCATCTCCTCTCCTCCTCCTGCTCCACACTCCCTCCTCCTGAGCTTTCCGGGGCTCCGAAGGAAGGCCTGCAAACACAGGCTGCTCCTCTTTCACCGGGATCGAGAGCTGCCAGACGTACCTCAGCGAGGCCCCCCCCTCATCCCCTGCACTATCCAGCTGAGGAACGCAGGCGGCAATGGACAGCGTGAGGCTCAGACTTGGCTCCTCAGTCACGCCTCCCTCTCTGCTGTGGCATCGGGCGGTGACCTCAGCCTGTGCTCCCACCTTCGCCGCTGCCTCCCCCACAAGCCCCTTCATGAAGGAGGAGAGAGTCCCGCACACTGCACACCGCGCACTGCACACCACCCACCGTATACCGCACACTGCGCGCACCATATACTGCACACTGTATACTGTATACCGTGCACCGCGCACCGTGCAGTTGAGTGGCCTGGGTCCCAGAGGCGGGAAGCCCCCTGGATGGAGAAGCCCTGGATGGCCTTTGTGCGGCTTCAGATGTGATTTCTCATGGAGCCGGGACCTGGGTGCAGCAGGGACCTGGTCATGTGTGTCAAGGCGGTTAAATGGTGGTGGAAGGCAGAGGCAGGACACAGAGGGAAATGATCTCAGCGGGGAGCCTCCCGGCATGGGGACCCCCGTCTGATTTGTCCCCCCTCACCTGAAACGTGGGGTGCTCAAGGAAGGAAGTTCCCCCTCTCCCCCGGGGAATGTGACAGGGTAGCGATGGCCAGTCTGCTCCGGAGACGCAGGCTTTCGGCTCTCAGCCCCGAGGCCTGGGCATCCGGCCGCTGTCTCCTTAGCGCCTAAGGCAACGACAGTGGATGCTGGTTCAGCCGTGGGAAACAGCCCTGTTTTCTGTGTCTGTTCCATTGGGGGCCCCAGCAGTCACGGCAGCCCCCCAAAGACCCAGTGTCTGCTCCCCACCCGGGGCCCGCCGGGAGCTGGGGGCACGGGGAGCCCCTCTCTTCTCTCAGGCACCCCTCCCCGCTCACTGCCTGCTGGCTCTGAGCTTCCTGTCCTTCCACAGGAGACGGGCTGGCCAAACGCAGGGCAGGCACTGCCCCTGGGCCCACGGGGACCGAGCCGCTCGGGTGGAGTGCGGGTGGGGGTGCTGGGGACAGGGCCGTGTCTCTGAACCTCCCTGGCACCCACTGACCTGCTTCCCTGCCCCATTGCTGACCCCCGAGCGTCCCTTCCTTGCGGTGTGGAGGGTGGCGTGTGGAGGTGAGGGGGGACCCGGTTTCCCAGACTTGGGGGGGGAAAGCCTGGCTCCTCTCTGGTGTGTGACGGCCGCCCCTCCCCCTCAGCCAAAGGTTAAACCCTCCTCACTGAATGGGCACCCGCTGAGAGTCTTCAGGCCTTCCCTCCGAGGGGCGCCAGAGGCTTCTCCCCGGGGACGGAGCTGTGGGGTCCCTGTGGCTGGCAGTGTGCCCATTGGGCGGGGAGCTGGCTGCGGTAACAGCTAGACCCTGACATCACGGTGCCAGCTGACGGTGCACAACGTGGGTTTGCTTCGGTTTCCCGCCCGTGAAGCCCAGTGGCGGCTGCTGGGTGGGGCAGGCTCAGGACCTGCTCCCCCACCTTCCTGCTCCTCCACCTGGTGGTGGGGGGCCGGGGGGAGGGTCTGCGCACGTTTCTTGGGCCATAGGCGCCTTAGGAAGGAAGGCTGCTGAGCCCGTCGACCTCTGGTCCAAACACACTGTTAAATAAGGTCACCGCGTGACACGAGGAAGGAGATTCGTCACTAAAAAGGCCGTTAATTGCAGCGGCAATGGCTGCGCATCACTCACGCTTTGCAGGGTCTCCCACCCGTGACCGGGGTGCGGTGGGAGCGAGGGGGATCACGTGTCGGCAGCCGCTGCATTGCAATGGGAGGTGCCGGGTGTCGGTGTATATCCTGAGCCATGGCTACTGTGCGTGTGCGTGTGTGTGTGTGTGTGTGTGTGTGTGTGTCCGTGACTGAGGGAGGGGCTGAGTATCAGCTGGAGGAGGGGAGCGAGGGTGAGCGCAGAGTTTATTTCCCGCCTGCATGTCTGATGCTGAGTTAAGCCCCACCCCCCAGCCGACCCCATTGCCGGCACCTTTCGGTGAAGGGGGATGAGTGTGGAAAAAGAAGCCCACTCTCTTTTAAAAAAAATGTTTTTATTGGTTTTAGGGAGAGAGAGAGAGAGAGAGAGAGAGAGAGAGAGAGAGAGAGAGAGAGAGAGAAACATGAATGAGAGAGAAACATCTACATCGATTGGCTTTCTCCTGCACATCCCCTGTTGGGGACTGAGCCTGCAACCTGGGCAGGTGCCCTAGCCAGGAATTGAACGGGTGACTGCTTGGTGCATGGGGGGTGGGGGGTGTTCAATCCATGGAGCCACACTGGCTGAGCTAAGGCCACTCTTGACAGCGTTTGCCGGCAAGGGGTACAGGTCACCCCCACACACGTTCTGTTGGCAAGACACGGTGGCGTGTCAGGCTGCTATAGCTTCTGGCTGCTATGGGTGACCCTGAGGCTGGAGCGGAAGACTCCCCCCATCCCCCGTCTGGTCTTACCCTCCCAGAGAGTCCACAGGAAGTATTGGACACTGACAGCTGGCCGGGGCTTTTGTCTCTCCGGCCACCATGGCAGCGAGCCGGCATTAGCATCCTCACCTGCACGCACGCCGCTCTGTCTCATTACTCGGCGGTGCCTCCGAATTCAGCAGCTTCAGGCAGAGCGTTGAATTATGTCTTTCGAAACGATCCGTCCAAGGCCTGTCTCCCAGTCCCCATGGCTACCGCCTTCTTTGGAAAGGGGGCCACGGCAGCTGTCAACCCAGCTCAGATGGATCATTAATTAGGGTGGCTCCTCGTCCAGGGTGACTGGTACCCAGCACAGCCTTGCCTAGGGGGATATGGGGCCCCTGAGGGAGGAGGAGGTGCCTGGAACTGTCCACAAGGCAGTGCTGAAACCCGGTGGTCAAGGACATGTAGACTGCAGCACCCCGCCCTTCTACTCTTCAGGTCTGCGTGTGCCCCTCCCCCCCCAGTACGCCCACTCATCACAGAATGTTCACGGTGGGGCTGGCGGACTCGCTCCTGGGTGGCTCCAGCCCGAGGACTTGGTGAAACAGCCAGCCCAGGGCTGCTTTTTGTCCTAAAATCCATCCTCTCTTTCCTCCGTCTGTCATCCTGGCAGTCTCCCAGCCTGCACGGCTAGGCTGACAACTGGTCAGGAGGTAAAGCGCGGGTCCCGAGGCGGAAAACCTCCTCTTACGGTCCCCGATGTGGAGGCGGGGTTCCTCTGGGAAAGGAAGGGGGGATGGTGCCTGGTCCAGCCCCGAGGGTTCCGAGGACTCTGAGGCGCACCCTCCCGGTGTCTCCGTCCTTGATCAGGGGCCCACACGCTCCCTGTCACCTTGACACCAGCCCGGGAGATCTGCCAAGGTGCCTCACCGGCTCCTTTGGCATCTTCCAGCCTCACGTGTAATTACCGCCCCACATCCCCATCACCTCCCCTCAGGCCGCAGCAGGAGACAGGCGCCCCTTTTAACGGCCCCCTGGCTTTGACAGCTGTCCCTCGCGGATAATTGTCCGGCCTGCACTTGGCATTCTCTTGCATGGAGTCGAGGGCGGTTAACAAAGCCAGCCAAGCTTCCCACCCTGACAGCTGCCGTGGGTCCCACACGCCCCAAAGGCCAACGCTCCCCTCCACCCGGGCCTCCCCAGCTCATGGATGCTGAGAGTCCCCATGGTTGTGATGCTGCTGTCCACCAGGACCCCCATCGCCCTCCTCACCACTCAGTCCCAGGGGTCCTCGCCACTGCCTGGCCAGGGGGCCCCACCGTCCCAGAATCCCCCACGGAGGGCAGCTCTCTCCGTGCGGTGTGGGTTCCCCGGAAGCAGGGCCCGAGACCGGGACGTGGGGGCAGGGACTTCCCTGCGGATGTGTTCCCAGGAGGAGGAGGACAGGGGCAGCGGGAGGGACAGGACGGCCAAAACATGAAGTGACAGGACTGGCCATGGTGATGGCTGCCGCTCTGTTCCCTCCTGCGTGGCACCGGGCCTCTCACTCCCGATTAGACCGCAGGCTGAGGTGCGGTGGGGCCCTTTGTCCGTCACCCCCATCCCGTTTTTCAGGGTTGCCTCTGGGGGTGGCGTTCCCCCCTGCAGCTCTGGGCACGGCAGGCTGCACCTCCAGGGCTGTCATGGAGATGAATGAGGGGGCCAGGCGACTTGCGGGCGACCTGCTGTGTGTACCACTCATTTCCCAGAAAGCTCGGCTGCCAGGGAAGAGGGAGGCCCGAGACTGGGGAGCTGTCCGCCTCGGTGGTGCTGAATTCGGGTGGGCCGGGCGTCTGTCTGCTGCACCCAGCAGCCGGGTTTGAACCCAGAATGTCTCCAAGATGCCCGAACCCTGCCTGCCCCACCCTGCCGGGCGGCTCCCCAGATCCCCTCTCCTTCACCCACGGTGCCGGCACTGCGGCCCGCTCCCCAACTCCGTGTGGGTTTGCACGAATGGGGGCTCACGGCATCTGCACGTGCAGAGAGCCGAGGGCGGCCCGCCAGCTGGGGGCCTCTTTGTTTGTCAACTCGGGTTTGGGCGGGAGGAAACGGGCAGGCAGCTGTGGCGTGGAGGCGGCCGCTGGCAGAGTCCGGCTCTGTATTCCGAGCGGCCGCGCTGGCGCCGGGGGGCCGGTCGGGGCGCGGTGGTCTCCGGCGGGGATAAGTGACACCTGCCCCATTTTTCCCCGTTCGGCCTCCCAGAGACGAGCAGCTGTTTCATCAGCAGCGAAGGGCTCCCCGGGGCCGGCAGGAGGCAGATTGCTTTTCCTCCCCCCCTCCCCGGGCCTGCCCTCGCCTGCTCCCCGCTGCAGCCCGGGAGCTACGGCTCTGCCCGGCTGTAAGAGAGACACACATGCGCCCCTCTCCCGGCGCGGCTGTGGCCCCTGTGAGGGCGCCCGTGGCTTTCTGGGAAATGAGTGGTACACACAGCAGGTCGCCAGCAAGTCGCCTGGCCCCCTCCTTCATCTCCATGACAGCCCTGGAGGTGCAGCCTGCCGTGCCCAGAGCTGCAGGGGGGAACGCCACCCCCAGAGGCAACCCTGAAAAAACGGGATGGGGGTGACGGACAAAGGGCCCCGCCGCCCCTCCGCCTGCGGTCTAACCGTGGCTGCGGAGATGCCGTGGAGATGTGGGGAGGCCCAGGCCCAGTCGCAGTGGGGACTGAGCCCCGGATGTGAGAAGACCACTCAGGCGGAGGTGAGCAAGGGACCCCCCCTCCTCCAGCACCTCCCCAGATGCAGGCGGCGAGGTCGTGGCTTCTCGGCTCCGCAGCCCCCAGGATGGCCTGGGGAGCCGGGCACAGGGGCTCGGGGCCAGGCCCTCCCTCTGGGTCTTTACGCCCAGAAAGGCTCCCTGCCCTCAGGCCCAGTGCAGCCTGAATGTGCCGATATCGCCTGACGGTGCTTGTGTGACTCCTGCTGCCGAGTACAGGTGCATCGGCTCCCCCACCCCCACCCCGTTCCGCCCACGCCCCTTCCCTCCTTTTCCGAGGCCCTTCAGGAAATGGCAATGTTTCCCCTCCCGTTGGGGGTGCATGAGGGGGAACCGAGGCTCGGGGGGCTTGGGAGAGAAGCGGGAGGCAGCCCGCGGGACAGGGCCACCCCACATGTGGCTACCCGCTCCGTCTCAGCTCAGTGGACCGCGGCTCGCGCTCTCTCTCTCTCTCTCTCTCTCTCTCTCTCTCTCTCTCTCTCTCTCTCTCTCT